>UXGD01007487.1:0-10861 GCA_900474315.1 Torymus auratus | reverse complement strand
AGTAAAACAAAGTTATATATAATTATATATGATTTAAGTATAAATTATATATAATTATATATAATTTATATATAATCATATATGGTTGTATATAACTTTGTTCTCGCCGGGCTCGGCAAGCTCTCGCCAGCCCACCTTGCCCTTGTGTGCGTGCTGGCACGCCGGCGCACACGGACTACCTTTATCCCACACGTTTTCTCTCGAGAGACGTGGGGGATACTCTTCATCTCCGGAAGCCACATCTTCTTCAACTCAGCGGGGAGCAGCGAGGACTTTTGCGCGAAGCCACCGTCACCGGCGCCTTCTCTTCGCATCGCCGCTGCACAACGTCTCGTCAACACAAAAGGATTGCGTGAAGCCACCGTCACCGGCGCCTTCTCTTCGCATCGCCGCTGCCTACGCGCCTCGTCGAGCATCTCCGAGGCCACACATCAGCAGATACGGCCGAGCGAATTTCATTTTCGCGCGTAGCCGCCATCTTGATTTTCATTGATGGGATTTGAGTGGAAGATGGTGAGCGGGAGCGATAAATAAAAGTAGAAAAATATAAAAGTACTTAATTGATTTAATAGTCTTAAGCAAATGAAAGTAGGACGTGATGAGTACTGCGTGATTTTGACTGTTCGCTAACGAGTCCGGAAATCAAGTGAACGAGTAGCTGTTAGAAAAACTATTAGAAGACAAAGGACTATTATATAACAGTACTACTCAGATCAAATGTCCTTACAATATAAGCGCGGCTATATTCAAATTGTACAATTGACATTAATAACTAATTTACATCAACATATTTTTATATTTTGTGACTGGAAAATGATTTCCACCAAATACAGTCGGATCTGCTGTTGTTCATCTGCCTTTCTTGGCTAGCCAATACCTCTAATATCATTTGCAACTTGGATAATTTATTCAATCTTTGTATATTTCGATGTTTCCTGACTGGGAAACGCTTTTTCACCAAGTTCAGAACGTATCAGATATCATAGGGATTTCCTTATAATCATTTGAACTTGGAATATTTAGATCTTTCATGGATGGAAAACGCTTTTTCACCAAGTTCAGTCGGTTCGGCTGTAGTTCAATTAAGATTCTTTGCAATTAAACACCAGCAGATCCGACTGAACTTGACGGAAAACTATTTTCCAGTCACGAGCGATTGAAATATTCCAAGTTCAAATGAATATGAGGAGTTCCCTATGATTCGTTCCTGAACAAAGCTTTTCCACCAAAGCGTTTTTTTATTCACAAATATCAAAATCTACAAAGTTTGAATGAATTTCGCAAGTTCCACTAGATATATTAGAGGTATTGGCTTAACTAATCCATAACTAATCCATTATTTTTAATATAGGAGATAGGATTATGAAGTTATAAGCTTTTTTGAAAAAAGGAGGTTTTTGTTTTTGTTAATAACAAACGAACCGCGACAGCTAGGAATAAATTTTTTTTTTAAATATAGGTATTTTAATTCTCTTTCGAATGCTACCCATCCCATCCAGATACATAGAGCCGTTCTCGAGAAATTACGATTTTAAAAAAAGGTTAAAAAAATTTTAACCTCAAATATCTCCGAAATTTATGGACCAATCATTTTGCCCAAAGAACTCGATCGAGAACTATCCAAAATCTACCGCTACAATGAATTGTGAAGCGATTAACTCAATTTTACTCCCGCAATCGTTGGACATACAAAACTCATTTTTTTCACTTTTAAATTTTTTTATCAAAACCTAACCACCAGAGCGGATTAAAATTTTCAAAGATTATAGCTAGCACATAGAAATGGATTGAGTCCTGCAAATAAAAATAATAATTTTATTTTAAATGTAAAAAGCATGCACAACCATATATTTATTTTATTTAAAAAGATTGAAAACTAACCTCTATATTGTATATGATTTAGTCGTGGGGGAATGGGTGGTGGTGGTATACGTTCTAAAAATTAAAATTAAATATGAATTAATAGTTTTATATGTAAAAAGCATGCACAACTATATTTTTTAAATAAAGAGATTGAAAAATTTACCTCTATATGTTGATAATAATTTTGTCGTGGGGGAATGGGTGGTGGTATACATTCTAGAAATTAAAATTAAATATAAATTAATAGTGAACAAAAATTAGTTGATTTCTTTTGCTTTACTAAATAATAACCTGGAGGTTGAATTGTTCGAAGAACCGGTAAAGGAACTGCTGGTTGTACCATTTCCTCTTTGTAAAAAAAGGTATAACAATTAATAATTTATTAAGAACTATGTAATATCTATCTAAAAGAAATTTTTACAAAAGTTTAAACTAAGGCAAGTATTAGTCTTCCTCTCTCTCTCTCTCCCTCCCTTTTATTTCCCCCCGTCTCTCTCGCCCTCTCACTCTCCCTCCCTACCTCTTTCCTTCCCCTCGCTCTCTCTTTTCCTCTCCCTCTCTTTCAAAATCCGTCAAACTCTGAACCAAAAACTTTAATAAGAGCTTAAATATAAATAATAAAACTTTCTAGGAAAGTATAAAATAAGGCAAGTATAGACGTTTTTCTTGTATAATCTACTCCCCACCTTTCTCCCCCATTTCTCTCGCCCCCTCTCTCTCCCTCCCTCTCTTTCAACCCGCTCTCTCTCCCTCTCTCTCAACATCCGTCAAACTGAGTACCAAAAACTTTAATGAAAGCTTCAATATTTCTTTAAAACGATCAACATGTTTTTTAAAAGCTAATTTTTTAAAGTACGTTCTAACAACACAATTTGTCTAGTCCTTTCATTTCTTCTAGTCTAATCTATTAAACACAAGAAAGTACTGAAATCAATTTATTGTAGGCAAGTATCCATAAGTTAATTTTACTGAATAATACCACATTTCGTACCTACTTAAAAATATGCAGTCAGCGGGCATAAAGTACAACTTAAGGCCCAAGAGGCGTAATAGCTCACATACTCCTACAAAACTTTATAAAACCTACGCACTTTACGCCCGTGTGAATAAAATTATTTTAATTATATAACTATCTCATACTTCTTCGAATAACTTTATGCTGAACAAATTATATGTAAGTACATTCAAATTGTTCATTGCATATCAAACAAATGAAAGTTGTGAAATCAATTACCGATAGTCAAGTAATGCGAACAACTATCGGAAACAAATTTATGACTGTTATCAGAAATGTATTAAAATTTGTTCATCCTTCTATACAAATTAAACACAAGAAAGTACTGAAATCAATTTATTGTAGTCAAGCACCCATAAGTTAACTTGATTGACACAATAGAACTTTTCGTACCCTGCGTGTAAAATTACATTTTACGCCCACGTTGTAATTAAAAAATATTCAGCCAGTAGGTATAAAGTACTATACCTAACGCTTAAGAGGTGCAATTTATAAATGGCGGAACCAATCAGCGAAGAGTGAGCGCATCTGCCACACTGCCCCTTAACTCTCTGTACATACTCCTGCAAAAGTTTATAGAACCTACGCACTTTACGCCCGTGTGGACGAAAATTGTTTTAATTATATAACTATTATGCCTTCTTTTTATTTCTAAAATTCATAAGAATTTTTTCAGATATTCACGAAAAGTCAAATCCTATATAAAAAATTACATAGTTACCAACACGTCCCTATTTTTCATTATTCTTTCTCAATTTTGAACTTTCTATAATATTACGCATCTTGGGACGACAAGAGAATCTTCCGGAGAAGAAAGCGAGGCGCGCAAGGAGTTTGAAGCTCGCAGTATGAGCTCGTCCTCTCCTGGCCATCAAGAAGGCTCGCCATGAAAAAGGAACTTAACGAGCCCTGAGCTCGAGACTCGCCGTGCTCACGAGCACTCCTGACTTTCGAAAGCTACCACGCGTCTTATACTTTTAAACCCCCAGCTCTTAAACCCCCAGCTCTTACACCCCAAACTTTTAAACCCCAAGCTCTTAAACCCTAAGCTCTTAAACCTTAAACTCTTAAACTCCAAGCTCTTTAACCCAGTTACCTCATACTGATGATGCATTGGTATGTTTGTCATGATGGGCTGATAATTCGTCGGGAATAGAGAGTTCTGAATTGTTATCAATGTCCGTTCTGAACTTGGTGAAAAAGCGTTTCCCAGTCAGGAAACATCGAAATATACAAACGTCGGCGTCGTCAAAATACAATTTGGACAGCATCCCCATTTATTTCAACCACCCATACCGAAATATACAAAGTTTGAATAAGTTATGCAAGTTTCACATGATATTAAAGGTATTGGCTTGCCAAGAAAGGCAGATGAACAACAGCAGATCCGACTGTATTTGGTGGAAATCATTTTCCAGTCACAAAATATAAAAACTGGGAATTTGGAATACCTTCCGGATACATTTGTTGGAGGTTGGATCGGAAGGAGAAAACTATTTGTAATATATAATAAAGTATTTATTACAGGACACTTAAATCTAATACATGTGTGGAAAGTGTTCCGCAAGCCTCATGCTCGCTGCGCGCGGTGCTGAGCGTTCTTCTTCTTCTTCTTCTTCTTCTTTCCTTCTTATTGGCGCTGGTGTGGCTGCTATTGTGCTGCCTGTTCCTTACGGGCCATCAACTGACGTTGCGCATGCGCGCGAGGTGGCGGGAGTTTTGAGATGCCTGTTATCTGAAAGCAAAAATTCGAGGGCGCCGCAGCTCGTCCCTTTTGCAGGGGGTGAGCGGCGGCGCCCCCGGCGCTTATCCACCCCGGCATACCTTGGGGGTGGACCGGGGTGAGGTAGCGCCGGAGGATTTATAGGAGAGAGCAAAATGTAGAGTTCCGGAACGAGTGAGGGGCTGGAGGTATAGCAAGAAAGCTATGCGTTAAAGGCGAATTTCGCAACTTTTTAAAAAGCCGCATAGTAATGAAATGATGAATGGTTTTGGAGTGTGCAAGAACTGTGAGATGATGTATGGAGGGAAAATTTTGTGTTTGATTAAAGAGCGTGTGAGAGTGGTGCGCTGATTGTCATAGCGGGAGCAAGACCAGAACACGTGGTTGAGGTCTTCTATGTCCCCACACTGACATTCAGGGGAGTCAGTGAGGTTTTTGCGGAAGAGGCTGAAGGCTAGGTTGTAGTGGTTGCTACGCATACGGCTAAAGGAGGTGATGTGGTCTCTGGGTAGGTTGTAGGAGTGAAACCAAGGCTTAGGAGAGGGAGAGAGACAGTTGTCTAAGTAGAATTGGCCCTTGGAGCATTCGGGGTTGGAGATGGAGCTGAAGAGTTTGTCTTTTAGGTCTAGAGTGATTTGGTGGTGAAAGTCGGAGTGTGGTAGGGAATATTCGAGCGTTATGCCAGTGCGAGATGCTTTCTTGGCCAATGAGTCAGCTATTTCATTGCCCGGGATACCCTTGTGACCAGGGATCCAGGCTAAGATGACAGATTGACCTTCGGCTTCCAGCTCCAGAAGAACTCTCTTAATTCTGAAGATTATGATGTGAGAGGAGTTGATGATTACCGAGGGGTTAGAAATAGCTTGGAGGGTGCTAAGAGAGTCAGTGAAGATGATGGATTTTCTTATGATGGTGGATTTGATATGTTCGAGAGTGAGCAGAATGGCTAGAGCCTCAGCGGTGAAGATTGAAGCGTAAGAGGAGATGCGACCTTGGAATTGAAAAAAGGGAGGGTTAGGGGAAAAAATGGCTAAGCCTACATAGCAACCTGCGCCGGTTTTGGAGCCGTCTGTATAGAAAGAGGTATGGGAAGAGATGACTTGAGAGAATTTATCTGAGAAAGTTGTGGTTGGGTGGGCTGATTTGATGATTTCCTGGCCTCGGGAGATCGTCACTTTAGGAATGAGTTGTTGTGATTCTAGAGAGAAGAAATAGCAGGGCGGAATGGGGCATGAGTAAATGAGGTGCTTGTGTCCGTTATATTTTAGAAAAGCTACAAGGAGGGGGTGGTAGTGAAGGTTGTGTGCCTGGGAGGTAATAGATTCGTAGAGGTCTGAGATGGCAGTAATGGTAGGGTGGTTGGTGATAGAAAGGCAGCGGAGGACATATTTATCGGCAAGTTTCGTTTGACGAAGAACGATAGGAGGTTCTCCGGCTTCTGCGTAGACTATTTTGTTGGGGGTGGATTTCCTGAGCCCCAGGGCGAAGCGTAACGCTCTGCGCTGGATGACACCTAGTTTTTGGAAGAACTTAGCACTAGGGGGAAGGATGGAAGCTAGGCCATAGTCTTTTGTACCTATAAGGAGGGCTTTGTATATTTGAAGGAGAGATTGGGGATGCGCACCCCACCAAGTTGTGCGGAGGGACCGGATGAGGTTGACATGCGTGGTACAGCGTTGGGTCAGAGAGTTGAGATGAGCATTCCACGAGAGGCGGGAGTCGAGTCTGATGCCTAGAAATGTGGCTTCTGGTACTGCTTGGATTCGCGTATCCTCAAAATCGATGAAGTATTCGGTTGGGTTTACATGCTTGCGAGTGAAAACTGTTAGTTGGGTTTTGGAGACTGAAAGAGAGAGACCGATAGAGTTTAGGTAGTTAGTGACAAGAGCTAGGTTGTGTTTGAGAGTTTGAAGACATTCATCGATTTTGTCGGAGGAGCAATAAAGCACAATATCGTCAGCGAAGTTAAGGCAGTTGCAGTCACGGGTAAGCTGAGACTCCACGCCTTTCGAGCTTATGTTGTAGAGGGTGGGGCTACAACCACAACCCTGAGGGAGACCCTTATGCGAGGTAAAGGGGCCTTCGACAACGCCATTAATATTAAAATAGACCGAGCGGCTCGAGGTGAGGTTATAAAAGAATTTACAGACGTTCTCAGAAAGTCCGAGGTCGCATAGGGCCTGGGCCAGCAGTCCTGGGTCAACTCCGTCGGAAGCCCCTTTGACATCGAGAAAGAGTGCTGCAAGAAAACTATTTTTACAGAAAGCTTCATAGGTAGAGGTCGTGAGGATAGAAAGGTTGTCCATGCAGGATCTGTTTTTGCGGAAGCCGTATTGAGTGTTGGGTAGGAGAAGGTTGTGTTCCAGCCACCATATAAGTCTGCTGTGAAGTAGTCTTTCGAGCAGTTTAAGAAGAGATTGAGCTAGAGAGATAGGGCGGAATTTGTCGGGAGGACCTTTTGGGATGAAGAAGACGAGGAATTCGTTCCAAGATTTGGGAAACTCACCAGAGGAGAGGATTTGGTTGAAAGTGGTGAGGAGGGCGTTGTGTATGCTGGCGGGAAGGTTGGAAAGTATGAGGTTGTCGATTTTGTCTAGTCCGGGGGCCGATTTTGACTTAGCACGACATGTAGAAAGAGCAGCATCAAGTTCGAAGTTAGTAAAGGGTTTTGAGATGAGTGCAAGTGTTTCAGAGGAGGGGTTGAAGGAGGAAGGAAAGTTAGGGAAAAAGCACGAGGGGGGCAGATTGTAGGTATAAGTTCGCGGTGGATTTCGACCGTGCGGAGATTTGAGGGCGCCGCTTCAGCTGCGAGAGCTCTATGTCTGAACCTTTTCACTGTGTTCCAAAGTTTGGAAGTTGAGGTGAACGGGTTCAGATTGGAGCAAAATTCTTTAAACGAAGCTAATTTATGTTTCTGGAAAACCCGTTTGGCATTTCGTTCTATTGAGATTAAGTTTTCATAGGTGTTTGGATCGCGTCTGAAAGATTGGAGTGCTTTCTTCCTTTCCTCGTTAGCAGCGGCGCATTCGTCGTTCCACCACGGGGGAGGGGGAGGGTGTTTGTGAGTGGATGATCGTGGGTTAGGGTTGAGTTTGTTAGATAGAGTAGAGGCGGCCTGTAGAATAGAAGATGAGAGGTATTCGTACTTTTCTAGAGAGGAGACTGCAGTAGGAGCGTTGTCAAAGGAGAAGTCGGAGAGTTCTTTGGTGAATTCGGACCAGTGAAGTTTGGTGGCTTTCCTAAAATTGAAACGAAGAGGTGTGGTTGAGGTGCGCGTTGGGGGTATACCTATAGAAATGGAGATAGGGAAGTGATCACTGAGAAGATTGTCGTCCAGTACGTTCCACGTGGACATTGAGAAGAGTTGGGGGGAGACGAAAGAGAGGTCAATGTTGGATAGACTTCCAGCGTTCGCTTTGTTCAGGAATGTTGGCGAGCCGTCGTTTAGGAGAAGAAAGCTATTGTCGAGGAAGTATACGGGAATTTGTTGGCCTACCTGGCAGGTATGGGAGCTGCCCCATATGGGGTTATGGCAGTTGAAGTCTCCGCCGATGAAGATGCTGCTGAAATTGGAAAGGGAGTCAATGAGGCGTTGCCAAAGGAGGGGGTTGAAAGTACTGGAAGGGAGGCGGTAGACAGCGACTGTAAGGAGTTCGCCTTGGGGTGACGAGGTGGAGATAGCCAGAGTTTCGAGGTCCAACGGGGCATGGAAAACTGTGTCAATGATCCTGAAAGGAATGTCTTTGCGGATGAGAATGGCTATGCCTCCTCCTCCGCTTTCAAGACGGTCCTTTCTGACCATGACGAAGTTTGGAAAGGAAGGTTGGTTTTTTGGGGAGAGTTTGGTTTCGAGGAGAATGATGATGTCATAATTGGATGAGATCGCTGTTAGGTTCGCCTTACGCTGAGTGAAGGAAAGGCAGTTCCATTGTAGGATGCGGAGAAATCTATTGGGGTTATTAGTACTGGCCATTGTTAGTTGGAGAGAGGGTTAGGTTATCCAGGTATGTGAAGATGGGAGTGAGCAAGTTGGCTTGGTTGGGGAGAGGCAAGAGCAATGGAATGCAGCATTGAAGGATTTCTTTTATTATGAGGATTGTTTGGTGGATTGAGTTTGTGTGAGGTGAGTGCTGGTATGGGGGTGTGAAGGGGGGGGGGGAGTCGAGGAAGAGGGGGGGAGCTGAGAAGAGAGGTTTCGGTTGAGGATGAGAGATTTTGGTTACGGTTTTGGAGGAACCGTGGATCGTAGGAGGCTTGGGAAGAAGATTGAGAGAGTGCAGAGGAAGAGTCAGGGAGGATTCGGGACGATGGAGATGTCTGGGAAGGAGAGGGCGGCGGGGCTTTTGGACCCAAAACTCTGGAGTAGAGCATGTTGCTTGAGATGGACTTTGGGGTTTCAAAAGAGTGTGAAGAGTTGTGGGCAGCTGGGTGCGAGAGCTGAGGGAATGCACTGGAGTTAATAGAGAAAGCACTGGCAGGTTGAGTTGGGATCTTGAACTTACACCAAAGTTTGAGCGGAGAACGTGAGCTGGAGGATCAGACCTGCGAAGTACAATGCACGCTTCGTGTAGAGAGGTGTTGTGCATAGCTGCATGCGAGCGGACCTTCTTTTGGAACAGCAGCTCTGGGCATGCCTTGTCGCTAGGTAGATGAGAGCCCTGACAGTTAATGCACTTCGGTTGTTTGTCTTTATTAGGACAAGCGTCAGTAGTTTGGTGGGAGGGTCCCCCACATCTCATGCAGAGGGCTGTCTTGCTGCGACAGAGTGTTTGAAGATGTCCGTACCTAAAGCATTTAAAACACATTTTAGTTGGAGGAACGTAGACTTCGAGGTTCGTATCTAACAAGGAATAGAGAGACGTCACAGGGGAGTGACTGTCCGTTGAAGGTTAAGAGAATGGTGCGAGTGGGGACTAGCTCTGGTTTGTTGGCAGCGTCTTTGGAGAGGACTTTCCTATTGAGTCTTCTGACTCCTAGGATGGGTACGGAGGATACCAGATAGTTAAGGATCTCTTCTTTGGAGTATTCTACTGGAACATCCCTTATAATTGCTTGCCTGTTGAGCTTATGAGCTGGAATAGAGGCTTTAAGGTTGGTTTCAATAAAACAAGGGTTGTTAAGGAGTTTGTTAGCGGAGATTCTGTCTTCGAGGGTAACTGAGACCTTATGGGCACCAGAAGAGGAAAGAGAAAGAATATTACCTTGTACGAGGGGGGCTATAATGCGCCCTACGGTTGTGGGGTGAAGATTCCCTGGTCTCTGCGTGATGTTCGCAGTTTCTATGAACACGGTGAAGGGGCCTTCTACACAACTGCTATACAGAGCTGGAGCGGATTCTTCGGAGAGAGCAGGTTTTTTGTGAAGAGCAAGGTCATTGTCAGAATCTCTGAGGCGCTTGTTTGACTGAGCTGTGTTGGACTTGGGGAGGGCTGCTTGAGATGAGTTTAAGCATTCCTTGCTACCTATGGAGGATGCTAAACCACTAGAAAGAGCCAGAGTTTGCTTCGTTGGTGGAGGAAGTCCTGCGTCGAAGGGTGGAATGTTACCTGAAATGTTTAAAAGATTAGATGTGCTGAAGGAACGGTGGAGAGAATTGTGGGGAAATGATTCATGGTATAGGGAGGTTAGGAGTGAGTCTTGGTGGGAGAAGTGTGGAGATGAGGTAGAAGGAAAGTTGAGAGGTTCAGGAAGGATTTGGTTGTTGCTTGGCGGAGGGCTGGTTTTTTCTGGGGATTTGTTCTTGGGGGATGAGCGAAGGCGAGAGCGGGATCTAGCGCGTGAGCGTATAGGGGACGTAGAGTTGATACTAGAGTTCTCATTATCAGTGTTATTGTTGTGAGGTTTCTCTTTTTCTTTATTTTTCTTTTTGTTCTTGCGTTTGCCTTTTTTGCCCATTTCCTCTAATTCCGAGGAGGGATCGGAAGGATCCCTCTTTTCTTTGAGAAATTGGCTCTTGCTGAGGTCTTTAGAGACCTCAGGCATGGCCTCGTTCTCGGGTGCGAAGAAGACAGAGGCAGGAAGATAGACACAAGATTTGGCGGGAAAGAATGCTTGGCGGCCGGCGACCGCCGAGGTTAGGTTAGGTAGTAACGACAGACTTAATTTTAGTTCTTAGTTAAATTAAAGCAGAAAAGTTAATAGCAGGTAGAATGTAAGCTAATGGCACATGCAAAGCGGTATTAAATCGTCGGGTTAGAGCAAGAACGTACCAACTCGGGAAATGAAGCAAGAAGGTACCATCTCAAAAAACCAGGCAAGAA
>UXGD01007486.1:0-10861 GCA_900474315.1 Torymus auratus | reverse complement strand
CCCATAAGAAAAATGGATTTTGTTCTAAAAAGGTGTCTCCACCTAATTTTTTATGGAACACGAGCGTTTTCGTATATGTTATGACCTATCAAATGTGATAAACCTTGTCCCGAAGGTGTGCATTCAAAAAAAATTTTTAAGATTGTGAACTGGCGATAAGTGCTACTTTTTTGAGATTTCCTCATATGCGTCTCTACGTTATATACGCACACTAACACTGACATACCACCACAGCCATGTGTGCGCAATGCACAATCTTGTATTCATGAATATATGAACATAAAAATGCATGTACACACCACCAAATAATGTTATCTATAACTCGTGTTAGCGATACTAAAATTTATTATTTAAAAATGCACAATAGGTATTTTCGATGTATTTTTTCCTCAACTTTTTGATGGTGATATTTGTTTTTCATAATTTTTGCATTTTTACCTTAGTGCTTTCTCAAAGACAATAGTTAAATTACATCAAATAATTTTTTTAAATGTATATTTTAATATAAAATTGTCTTTCTGTATATTTGATTTAGCATAAATACATTATTCAAAAGTATATATATTCAAAAGCATACATATATATTATAAAATTATATTTAAAAACATTTAAATACAATCGTATCGATCAAACTCTCATTTTGTTCCTTATGAAATTTGAGAGTAGGTTTGCGGTAGGTATACCACGGTATACCGCATCGGCCCAATAAAGAAACGAATTTTTGACCCGCAATCACAGAAGAAAAAACAAAAAAATGAGACCTGTCCGGTTAAAATCGACCGAGTAGAAGCGCGCGCGCACACACACTCACAAACACAAACACACATCCATACAGACATTTTTCAAAAACCATGTGTTTTGATTCCTAACACCTCGGAAAACAATTATATCATCTTTTTACAACAACTCCAAAAATTACTATAACATAGCTTCCTCTAGGAGGCAGCAAAAATCTTTATAAGAAGAGTGATCATCAGGTGGGAAGAAGATTCTATCCCGACGAAGGACGTAAAAAGGTGCTAGTCCAGACGGGCGCGTAAGAAGGTACCATCTCGCTGTTGTAATACGAGATGGCACCTTCTTACGTGCTCGACTGAGATAGGACCTTTATACGCACTGCAGCACACGCATACACAGACACACATACGCGCATACACTTTCTAAAATTATATGATTCAAACTTTCTAACACCTCTAATGATCTTTCTACATCAATTTACGAAACTTAAATTTTTTTACTACCACAACGCTTCCTCTGGGAGAAAGCAAAACACAATTGGAGTTATTTCTTTAATATCATTTGTAATGGGATTACAGATTTTGAAAAAACATAAAAAAGTAGTAGACGGTATCGTAGTATCTACAATAATACAAGGTATAACGGAAATAAAAAGTTTCGTAAGTATTCGGAAAGAATAATGTAAATACCTGTTTTTATCCCGAATTTTCTTTTTCAAGGAAATGAGATACTCTCTTCATTTTGTGATCAAATTTTCTGAAATGTTTCATATGAATAACACCAATATTCAATACTCCATACCTAAAACACTAATTCGATTATGGCAACATTTGAATGTGTTCTTCCTCATTTTATAATATAAGCTTCTAAACAAAAGGGAGAGGATTTAAATAATTGAATTATCCAATTCTAATTTGAATCATTAGCTCAGAAGCTACAAAAAGACTTAGAAAACCGATTTCCAGAACGAATTCCTCCACTTTTAATTCCTCCATCGCAATCTTTCAAGATCTGCCGATATATACAGCCTCAGCGAGTCCGACTTTCCTTCTCTTCACGACAATCATCGACAGCTAGCGCAAAGGAAGTCCAAAAAGGAGAAGAAAAAGGAGCATCCTTCTCTACGCTACTACTTCCAGCATCCCTCGTTTCATCGAACGACATCAGCGGAGTATACCGAATGAAAAAAAGAGCGAGTAGGGACGCGACAAGCCCGTAGACGCAGCGGGAGCGAGAGAGAGGACGAGTGCGCGTAACAAAGGCTGAGTAACGAGAATTTTGCGAGGGAAGAAGGCGAAGGTGAAAGAGGGAAAGAGGGAGATATGGAATGGCACAGGAGCTTCAACCAGGGAGAGAGAGACGAAGAGAAAGCTCGGCAAGCCGGAAGACAGTGCGAGTTCCGGGATTGGCCTAGGTTGGGAATTGCTGCCGCTGCTGCGGGGAAGTGCGGGCGACATCGAAGCGGGGGGGAGAGGGATAGAGACGCGCGTGTATGTGCGTCGCGCGCTGGTCTGGGGCACGACGTTGCGGCGACGGACTCGGCTTCTCTCTCCCGAGGGTAGTCGCGCGCGCGGTAGTAGCATGGTAGTAGTAGTGGCAACGGCGGCTGAAGAGGCGAGTCCAATGCCGGCGGGGGGAGGAGGAGAGTCGGACGACTGGTGCGCTGTGTACGTGCGAGGACCGGGCGCGGCGGCTGCAGGATAGCGGAGACGGTTGGTTGAGACGTGCGCGCCGAGCGACAGAGTGAGAGGGAGAGCCAGAGAGGATTTCGCAGGCCTCTCGCTCCCGCAGCGAGCGCCAGTCCGACGAAGAAGAGGAAAGGGAGTAAGAAGAGGGAGAGAGAGGGAGGACGGCCGGCTTGCAGCGCAGAGACGCCGGCAGAGGACGGCCGGGCCTCGCTCGATAGAGGCGCGTCCCGTCGCCCCATGATTGGAAACCAAATCGCCGCACATCCATCCCCGAGCTGCTGCCTCCCCTCTTTCGCTTTATCCTTCTCTCCGGCGCTTCCACCGCTTGGAGGAAGAGCAGAGCAGCTTGCAGCTTCTCTCTCTCTCTCTCCCTTACGGCCCCTCGACTCTCAACCCTATATCCAGTGCAGCCTCTCTATCCTCTTGCCCCCCTCCCGCTCTATATCGTTCGACTGCTCTCCTCTCTTTTCTTCTCACGGCCTCCCCCGCGCTTTCTCCCTCTAACTAGTGAGTGGGAGCGAGGAAGGTTCTCTTAGTCTCGGGGGACGCTAATGTCGGGGCTAAGTCCTTAAAACCCCTCAGCCAGAGGCCGCGCGCACGCCGCGCGGGAGGAGGGAGAGGGAGAGAGAACGAACCCGCAGACCGGAATGGCCTCCATAAGTAACTGGGTTTACACACCCCAAGACCCTATTTCTCATCGGGGAAAAACTGCACCCGCTCCGAATGCCGCCACCCTCCAGCTTCCGCTCTTTTGCCCCTTTCTCTTTCTCTCACTCTCCAAGCCCGCGCTTCCTATTCTCCTGTCCTCCCTTTCTATTTTCCCCGGCTGGTCATTCTTTTTTTTATTTCTCTTCCCCCGGCTTCTAGCTTTTTTCGCCGCGGCGTTCCGTTGTTGCCGGACGGCAGAAGCGATAATGATGCCCACACACACATACGTCGGGGCGTTTTATTCACTGCCACCTCCGAGTGAGGGGCAGACTTTTCTAAAACCGCTGAGAATGGAACATTTGATTTTTCATTAATGATTGTGGGGTAAAAACGATTATCTCATGCTTGAAATAGTTTTCAATCGTTCTGCGTATTTATAGATTAGTTTTTGATTGCACGGTGTTTTATTTTCGGTCAGAAATACTTTGAGCGCGTCTAAGATTTTATAAGTCGTCGTTAAGTTGACACGAGTGCCGATATGAATTAAAATTAAAAGACTTCAACTGTCAGAAGTGCCTCCAAACTATCGGCCGCAAGCACAAACTTTGCAGCTCGCGCGATAAACTGGTTATAATAAAGTTTTTTGCTGGCGAGTTTCGTGGAGCTCGCTAATGAAACCACAAGGGGTGGAAATTAGGATGTCCATTGGCATCGAGAGGGTTAGCCGGGTGGGCCGCGGAAGCTTGGAAAACGGGCCGCTCTAAATACGCCGGGATTTATTCATGAAGGTGTGAACACGGGAAAAGTGGCGGCGGAACTCGTTCTCTCTCCCTCGCGCTCTCCTGCGAGCGCGGGAGGAGGTGTCGAGAGCGAATGTGCATTGTCGTAGAGCGCCCCCCTCTATGCACACGTACGTATATACAACCGTTGCCCTCGCCGGCTTTGAAACTTCGTCGGCGCGGCGGAGAACGTCATCACTTTCGCTCTCCTCCGCGAGCGCGTGCGCCCCGTAATGTTTATGCAGAGTAGCGGGAAAACTTTCTTGAGGCGCGTGCGCGCTCCGCAGCGGCAGCCAAACTATCAGGGCGACCCGCTTTCCCGTGCTGTCATCTCGTCGTGTGCCTTTCGCGCGCTCTTTTAGGTGTCGATGCTCGCGCGCTCAGAGAGTGCGCCAAAGTGGATGGCGAACCGCGACCGCGCGCTACGAAATCGGACGCTGACGCGTATATAGGTGAAGCGTAGTTGTGCATAAAGTTGATCGATTAAATTTTTAACTGTTTTTTGTTTACCAAAGCTACGTCTATGCTTTGTATTTTCATTGTACTTACATTAGATTGAATTTTTTTTATCATTATCTGACTCTCGAAAATAAAAAATTTAATTTCTAAACATACATTGAAGTTGAGTATTTTATAAGAATTGTATTAAGTAGAATGAACCTTTTTAAATTTCTTGAACAAAAAAGAAATGTATGTCCAGTTCAGTTGCGAGTACTTAATTCTATGAGTCACTAAAGTCCTCAACAAGTCCAGATAAACTTCCGAATTCTGGACTTGACTGCAATTAAATCCGAAATCACTTTGCACTTCCGGACTTGACGGCCAGCAAGTTCAAAAACACGTTGGACTTTCAGACTTTACGGCAGGGACGTCCGGAAGTGCAATGAGTTTTCGGACTTGATTGCAGTCAAGTCCGAAATTCCAGTGTGTTTGCGGACTTCCTGGCCGTCAAGTCTAGAATGCAAAGTATTTTCGGACTTGATTGCAATCAACTATACTATAATTATACTATCACTATAATCAAGTCCGTAAACACGTTGCATTCCCGGACTTCACTACAATCAAGTCCAAAAACACTCTGCACTTCTGGACTTGACTACGATCAAGTCCGAAAACACTCTGTACTTTTGTACTTCTGGATGCAATTGTCATGAAATTAAAATGAATATTTCGAGTTAGCAAAAGTTACGCTTTATAAGAAGGTAGATGACGAATATGATAAGTCAAGAGAATATGATAAGCCATACGGGTTTATTATTTTCTGTTATTACTAACTTTATTACTCTTATTATTTATCGCTCCATATTCTTCAGTGATCATTTTTTATTTGTCTTATAATGATGTTACAATTCGCGTGATACGATTTCTAGCTATTTATTACAAGAAATACAATCATCTAGTAAATAAAGTGAAGATTGGCGTATCTTCATTCCCTTTCTCATCCATTGTAATAAGCCTATACTTATATAAATATTCATAAAACTTCGGAACATTTTGATAAAAATTACAAAATTGTTATTATTATATATAGTATCGATTAGTTGTCTCTATTATTGAAATAATATTTTTATTTGCATAAAGTGTGTAAGATACTATTTTATATCTTCATTATAATATTGTATATCATTACTTTTTATCAAGATTGTCGATCACAGTGTGATCATTATTAAAGTATTTCGCTAATTTAATAAAACTTATTTTTAAATTTAAGTATGACTATTATAATAAGTTGGAGAAGAAACGAATTGCATAGACTACTAAACCATACACCACTCTTGCCTATAAGATTCCACAATATAAAAGAGCAATCGCTTCAGGAAAAACCAAAATAAAGCAAAAGAAAAAATAAAAAAAAAGCAATAACTTCCCTGGCGAAGTAAATCGAAATCGTTTAGGATAAGGCTGCCAAAGCTTTGGGGATATGAAATCCAGTTGCAGTAGACGAAATTCAGGAGGTATTGCGTCCCGCACACGCGCTTGCCATCTCTTTCTCTCCTTCACCTTGCCATATACTCACCCCCCTTGCTCTCTTTCTATTCTTGCGGGCGGTATATTGACGGACAGGACGAGCTCCCAGCGCGCTCGTGCTCCGCGAGATATACAGATACCGGAAATACGCAAGAAAGTACTTTAAAACGCATCAGTTTGCGTTCTCTTTTCGACGCGTGTATAGCCTTGGGGTGTGCGTGTACATATAGCAGGCACGGAGTTTGGGCACGTGTATGTATACTTCAGTTGTGTATATGTGCCACTGGCACAGGGCAGATATATACGCGTGGGCGTTCGTAGGAAGTTACACTCGCGTCGCCGGAATTGCGTCAGAGACAAGAACTTGTAAGAATCCAAAAATATTTTTATGATTAATACATATGAGTGCAATTTATTGTATTTGCGATATAAATGTATGAATACACGGAATATAGAAAATAAGACTTCATTTTCCTTAATTTGTTATACCCTTTTGTCATCAGCTGCTAAACGCATATAAGAGCACGGAACATAATGAAAGTAATCGCTGATGAAAACGCAGTTTCCCGCGCCTTGTAATTTATTTGAAAAGGTAAAACTGCGTGGCGCGACCGCACTATATAGCCACCCACCGCTATACCCTTTTACCTCATCTCGCTGTGTGTTGTGCTTGCTACACTTCATAAATCTCTGCGAACGCCTCCAATCTCGCAACACTCTCAATCTCCTCTCTCTGCCTCCCTCCCGTCGCGCTCTCGCACAGGCGCGACACACACAGCGCTGCTGTCGCTGCACTCGCGCGGATTTCGTCATCCCGCCGCGCGATGTATACGTGTTTTCCCCGCGTCCGTATAATTTCCGGCCACCCGCGCTGCGCTCGCGGGGGAAAGAACAAAACGAAAAAAGAGCGTCGCTGCAGCACTTTATACGTCGGCGTGCTAAGCCAGCGCGCATAGAGAGAAAGAGAGAGAGAGAGAGATAAAGAAAGACATCGCACACACAGGCTGTGCGCGAAATGAAGAGGAGCGCGCGCGTAAAGTGGCTGCTGCAGCCGGCGCAAAACTGTGTCTCTGTGGCAGCGGGAACACTTTAAGCGTCCGAGTCTGTATAGGTCGAGACATATATATATACGCGTGCACAGCCGGTACTTCGCACCCTATGCGAGAGAGAAGCGTTGCCAGAGTGGCCCGGCTTCCCTCCGTCTCTCTTTTTCTCCCTTCTCGAGGAGGCGAGCCTCCCTCCGCGGCTCTCTGTGTGAACGGAGCCGCGCAGTCATTCAAGAATGAGCGGCAGGTTAGGGTCGTAGCCGCGGTAGTAGCAAAGGACGAGGCGGTGTGAGTAGAAGGGTTTACGACCCTCTCGCGCGTCAAGAGGGCGAGATGACGGCAGACGATATTGGGGCAGGTCTGGCGCCCCCATTATTACGCCAGGGGGAGCGGAAAACGCGCGCGACCGAGTAGCTGCCACGTCTATACGCGCGCGTATTTAGCTGCACATCCTACGCGAGAGAGACTACTCGTTGAATTCAATTTTGAGGCGGGCGCGGCGGCGGCAGCATCCCCGATATTTCATTAGGAGAAGATGGATCGGAGAATCGATTACGCGACGGCGGCGGTCGCGGCAAAGGGGAGGGCAACGCGCGCGCGCGCGCGAAACGAAATTGTTTATCGGAGCGAAGCCGCGCTGCGGTGTAATCGTTTCGCGTGCAGGATATGGGATGCACGCGCGCGAGCCCGCTTATTTTCATTGGAAATTCCAGGCGAAAGATTTATCGCGGCCCGATGCTCGTCGCCCCGATTTTTACCCCCTCGCGTTGCAGAGAGAGAGGAAATTTTCGGCCGGCGCGTAACCCGCCCGCAAGATTGCATTTTCACGTGCTGGGAGAGAGGGAGCCTGCACGGTTTTCCTCCAGCATTATATGATTTTTCCTAAATTAATAGCATCACACGCATGATATATGTAGCGTCGGTGTGGGAGGTGAAAAATTAGAGTGCGATTGAAAGTACTGCATGAAAAAATTTGGTATATCGCATTATTGGTAGCGGCGTTCCGGATGAATTCATTTATTAAAGCGATATTTCAAGGTTTGTTAGAAATAAAAATGATTGCAAAAACAAAATTAGTAATTTCGTTGGATACTGATCAAATAAATACAAATTTTTTTTTCTGTTACTTCAGGAGTGCTTGGATCTAAAAAATCGGTTCTACCTATACTTTTCTCTTGGTCATAACTTGCATCGTCGCACTCATAGTCATTAATAGAGTACTAAGCTTCCGAATCACAGGTTCGGTACCACCTGACGGCGTTTATTTTTAGGTAATTTTTAAATCATGTAATCTTAAATAGATTTATAAGTGCCATCCTCAATAAAAAAAAACAAAAATATATGTGCATATGACAATATATATTAATTCCTATCGATCAAAGTCATGCCACTTTAAAGTTGAGCTAAATGTATCAAGATAAGTGCATTAAAGATGCCAATTTTATTCTATCAATTTCTGCATTATCGCATCTCATAATTTTGGAAGAAGTAATATTATTTATTTTTAAATAAAAATAAATAAAAGTTTGTTGAAATTTACACAGTATCTATATACAAGAGTTATGAGCTCTTTTTAATACTGCGTATTTAATCTTTTAATTTGCAGTATGTCAGCCCAAAAAAATAAACAATTTAAGCTGGCCCGATCGTTGACAATTCAGTTTATAAAAAAATAAATTGCAGTATACCTATATAAACACAAAATATTTTCAGACAGCTGTAAGAAATATAAGTTTGGGTCAATACAAAGTTTCGAATTGAAATAATATAACACTTTAATAAAGAAAGAATGGTAGAATAAAAACGAAAGCAGGCAGCGAAGAAATAATAATTGAAGAATCATGTGAGCAGCGATCGCTCATTTGAAATCCAATAGAAAAGAAATGACGGCAATATTTTCGGAAGCCTCGAACCTATAACAATAGGTAAATCGAGTTTGGCCGCGGGCGAAATAAACGGTCAAACGAATCGAACAAATAGATATATATCGCGCGGGCGCATCGCAGTGTATATCGAAACGCAGGCTGGGGATGGCAGACGGCCCGGCAAGGGGGTAATAACGGGATCCCACTCGGCAGCCGTTCTGTATGAGAGAGCGAGAGAGAGAAATTTTGCGCGTTTTCGAGTGTCGGTTATTGTGTACGTGACGCTCGGCCAGGCGCGCGTATAGAATGACGCGAACGAATCCAATCGAGTCGAGTGGCTCGCCGCTCGATGATGCCGCCGCCGCCGCCGCCACTGCGGAGCGACGCTTTTCACGACGCACTTCATCGAGCATCGACGAGCTGACGTTTCGGGCAGATGTCAGCTCGCGCGCACTGCACTCTCCAAATCGTCCGATTTTTCAAAAATATACGTATATGTATATAGCGGGGCTCGAGAGCGCGCGCGGCCGCGCTGCAAGTGCATAATTCACAATTGTCGGCGCCGGGCGCGCGCGCGCGCGAGAGAGAGAGAGAACGAGCTCTGCGCGCCCCATCGTCGCGCAAAAAGATCATCCATTGACGTCGAAATGGCGCGAACGGCAATTTTCCAAAGCGAGAGAGGCTCTTTTTGCCCGAACGCGAATTCGCGCAGCGAGCTCCCGCGGAAATTGTAAAATTAATTAGCCGTTTTATGCCCCCGCGATAGCGAGCAATAATTGAAAACAACATTCTCGCCAAAGTGATTACCTGGTAAGCGACATTTTCAAAAGTTATATCGTTCAAAGAATACCGATTTTCCTAATTAGTAGCTGTCCTAATTAACGTGTCGCAGTTTTTTATTGTAATGCATTTTTCTATAGGATCTAATAACGCTAACGCTTTCAGGTATTGTTGCTTTTTTTGATGAAAAAATACATGCTCCTACTTTCTTGAAGGATTACGAACTCTACAAATTGCGAATATTAACATAAGTTTGTAAAGTTATATTCACTTTACAAAAAAAGAATCATATTTCTATTGATACTTTCATTGATGCATAATATGGTAAGAGGACTTTGGTAGAATAGCGCAAGCTCCACCTGGACAGATTTGGAAAGTTAAGCTACGTCAGTGTGTGAGTGGGTGACCACTGTTGCATATCTATGGAACTTGATGCGATCGTTTAGGCGTTTTTCGCTCCTAACAAAACAATTGGCAGGCAATTCGGATATATATTTTCGGTGTTATAGTCAATCACAGTGATGACGCTGCAAAAAATCTCCAGTTCTCTGTCCTAAACAAAGATCTGACTAAAAGACTGTTCGGAGGTACACATCCTTTGAAGAAGGTATAGGTTGTATCTATAGTTTAAGGAAAGTTTTAGGTAGAGATCGCCACGTGAATCAAATAACAAATCCTTGCCAAACGGTATTTATAGAAACTAGCGTTAATTTGGCGCGCTACGCGCGCCCACTCTTCGCTGTTTCTCGCTTTCTTTCGAGTTTCGAGATTGATTCGAGATTTCAAGATAACTCGCAAAAACGCTCGAAAACCGAACGATTTCACTAAAATAAACTATAGTTAAATAACAGTAATTTTTATGAAATTATTCTCTCCGTGTACCTTTGATACTATAGGTAAAAAGATCAAATTACAAGCTATGTATAATATTGAGAGTGTCATCTTAAAATATCACCCCTTTGGGAAATTCATCTTTGAACTAATACTGTAACGTGTATACAGTTTGATGACTGTAATTCAATCTCTCAAATGATATTTCTAAAATATTAATTTTACATTGAATGCCTAATATTGAGAACTAGCTACTAATGAATCATTAAGTTACTGAAAATTTTGTCACGTTTCTAAAAAGAATTTAATCTTGTTATAAGTATAACGCATCCATTCCTTTAAATATTAAATCTAATGTGTCATAAACCAAGTCTATATCTATGTTAAAAAATCATGACTGCACCCTGGTGGAAATCGAAACCGTTTTACAGCTAATAACTGACCATTTATATTAGACACTTGCTATAAAATGGAAATTTCTCTTGTCCAGTTTCTAGCTCTCGATGAAACGCTTTTTC
>UXGD01007485.1:0-10863 GCA_900474315.1 Torymus auratus | reverse complement strand
CCTAAGTGATATAGGTCAATATCCCTTGCGCCCTTAAGGTTAAAATTTTATTTTGCTTAATTTATTAGGATTTTTTTATGAAGTAAATATTGTTTACATTTATTGGGGTGTTATGACGTTATATCAAGAAGTGAAAATTTAATGTGTTATTATATGTAAAGGTACATCTGAAACGTTTTTAGAAGTTTATTAATATAAGCGTGCAGTGGCAGTTTTGTTTAAATTTGAAAAGAGCTTCTACTCAAGACAGGATTATATTACATGAAAATTACAAACAGGTATTCAAACCAATAACTTGAATTGTCAAGATTTAGTTAAATGTGTGAAGAAAAAACCAGTGGTAATTCTGATGGAATGAATCAAAATATATCTATATTTTATAAGAAAGATCATTCTCGGGCTCGTACCAGGTCGTAATGAAACAAACATCACAGATCCTGATACCAGCCCATAATAATTATTATTAAATAATAATTTATTTGTAAAGACTCTTCGCGCTAGTTTGTAAACTTATTATCCAAAACGCCCCGAACAGCAATTTGAATTACCCGCGTCGCGCGCCGCTCCAGCGCCGTCCGCGCTTGGCCGCTAGGCGGCGTAACCGCTGTCCGCGCGGCTCGCAGCGGTCAACGAGATCTTCGCTGCTATGAGAAGCGGCCTTCAGCGAGCGACCTTGGTCGCCACGCAGCTCACCGATCGGAGTTGAGCGCCCTTACTCCGCCGATTTACACGCACTCTCTCAGTGCCATCAACCACCTTGCCGCTATGAGGACACAGCGGCTCTTCAACGAACAAAACTGCTCGCCACTCAACTCATCGTTCGGCGTTGAATGCCTCTTGCTCCGCCGATCTTCCCGCGCTCTGCAGTACCTCCTTGCGCTCTGATCATCCTTGATGCGAGGCAAGCTCACCGTTGGCGCTCAGCCAACCTTCGTGCGCTGTCTAGCTCGAGACCAAGCTAACACGCCTGCATCAATCCCTACCTGGCCAAGAAGATCCTCCAATGTAACAAACGGCTCATTGACGGAATCACCGTCATCGTGGACGAAGAAAGCTGCAAGTAGCGGTGGGCCGCTCTCCTCCATGGCCTGATAGAAGGGCGTGCTCTTAAGCACTCCATTCAAGTTGCAAACCAACACCAATGAGTAACAGACGGAACCGCACTTCTTACCGGCAGAGATTATATTAACTGTCACAAGGTAAGAATCGGTGCACTTCCTACCAGATCCAGACAGGGGGAGACATGGGGATTGGAGCTGCCGTGCGGGGTGCATGGTGCCGGAAACTAACAACGATGTCCTGCAGATATGTCCCCGTACTCATGGCGTGCGAATTGCCCCCAATAACTCCATCCTTACCTACATTGGTAGGAACTTGCGACGCCATCAGTTCACGGTATATGAAGAGCCGCACATCACCACCAACGAAGGACTATGCACATCACCACCAACGAAGGACTACGTAAGTCCAATATCGTTACTATCATGGGGACTCTAGGTCTGGTAATAGACGCCCAAGTTGCCGGTAAACAGTCTGACCTCGAACGAGCTCGGACTCTCAAGGTACATAAGTACTCCCGAAACCCCGACATCCAAAGGGCCATTCAAGATCTTCGAGCGAGGAATATTCTCCATCTTCCGGTGATCCTATCCTACAGAGGGATTTGGTGCAAGAAATCCGCCGAGGACCTTCTCAGGTTAGGAATCATCAACTACCGATATCTCGCCGTCATCGTCACCAGAGTCCTCATAGGAGGCATCATAGCATACCGTGTGTTCAATACCAGCACTGCAGTGAGAAATTAGTGGTCGACCTAAGAATACCGTTACCCCCAGTGCTGCCTTCTTTCAGGCATAATCTTCATCATAGAGTATAAATTATGTAGTACCTATAAATATAATGCAAATAATATCTAAGAAATACTATGTAATGAATACAATAAAGCTGAACAATTTTTTTGTTATTTATTACTTTTAGTTCCTGTTCATTATTCTCACCCGCGCTTTGAAAAACATTATCATCGCTTAAATCATCATTAAGATCATTTTGTTCTCGTCTACCAGACTCGAGAGTCGAAGGAGAAGGAGATGGATATTTTGACTCTACATCATCAAATCCTAGACATTTCACGTTTTCCTCTACTATATCTACATGTCTAACAACTATCATTTTATTATTTAATAAAACTCTATATCCTACGTCACTATATGCTAATAGAATTCCCAGATCTGCCTTTTTATCCCATTTAGAAATTCTTTTTTATTCCGATTTTCTTACAGAAACCTACTCCCGTAAAGACGTAAATGTTCTACGCTCGGTTTTTTTAAAGAAGATCTCAAATGGAGTTTTCCTTTCAATCGTATTTGGTAGCGTATGATTTTTCAAATAAGTCGCGGCACATATTATTTCTGGCCAATAACATTTGTGAACTTTTTCCCCTGCTAGTAAACATCGTGCCGTACCCATTATCGTTCTATTAAATCGTTCCGCGGTTCCGTTTAACTCACGTGCATATGCTAGGCAATTATTCAAAATAATACCTTTTTCTTTGGCAAATTTATAGAAGCGATTATTTAAGTATTCTTTCCGGTTATCACATCTCAATATGTTTACTCCTTTTCCCGTTAAATTTTCTCTTTCATTAATAAATTGAACTAAAAATTAAATACTTCGTTTTTGGATTTTATGCAATAAACTTTAGCAATTTTACTATAATCATCTATAAATGATACAAAGTATCTTTCTCCGTTTAAGCCCGCCGTTGTAAAACTACCACATACATCCGTATGAGCAATTTCCAAAATATTTTTAGCTTTTATTCTATTGTTACTAAATGGCAAGTTATGCATCTTATTTTCAATACAGGTCTTACATTTCATAAATTCTGATTCAAGTTCATTTGGAATGCCCGTTAATAACACTTGTTTACATAGTGTATTTAGATACCCGAAAGAAGAGAGTGGGACCGATGGAAAAATTCTTATCAGTAGATACCCGAAATATACATGTCCTAACTTTCTATGCCATTTATCTTTCAAATTCATACTATTATTATTACTTTTACATTCGGATATACTTACATAATTCTCTCTGCGTTTCAAAGTACTCGTTATTTTGTAAGTTCCATTTTCTTTGTAAGCTACAGCGATTAATTCATTATTCTTATCTATTATTTTTCTTATATTTCCTTCCGAAATAATCTTATTGTTATCTGTGAATTTTCCGAAACTTATTAAGTTCATATTCATCATTTACTTCTATCTGTTTACCAAACACGTCAAAATAGCTAACTACATTTCCAATTTTTGTTGCTTTTATATAGCTATTATAATAGCTAATTATCCTCTAAATATATATATATATATATATACCAGTTCTTTAAGATGAATAAATTTATCAAAATAGTCGACACTACTTATTATATAGTATGTAAATCCGCTGTCCAGCAACCACTGTATTTCATTACATATCCTATCTTGACTATAGTTACTCTGCGCTACATGCGCCGTAGCTATCCACGTACTCGCAACTTCGCCTCTCTGCTCGCTAGTGCTGGCTGCTTGCTGACGGAAGTTCCGCGCCCTCTGCCGTAGTTGCCTCTTCCTGCCTTGCTTCGGCCGTGGCCACGTGTTGAGCCTCACGATGTTGGGCCACTTTGTCCTGCTTGTCCTCCATTTTGACATTCTCGAGCAAAATTCTAGCAGCTTCCTTACTGGTATTTTTTTGCAGCGAATACATTTCACCTTTGTTCACTTTGCTCGCTATTATTTTTCATTTCAGCAATCCGGATTTTCTTTTCCATATATGATGCTCTTTGATCCTTTTCTTTTAATGTGTCTATTAAATCGTCAACATAACTGTATTGGCTTAGTAACGTGCTCAACGTGTAATTTAGTTTTTCTATTTCACTTATCTTTGCACCTGCGCTTTTTAATTCATTCAATTATTTCTCATATTCACAGAAAAATTTTGTTGTATTACTATACTTTTCTAGTCTCATTTTTTCCATTTTATTTCTGCACACAATTTGTAAATACATATTGAATAATTTCTTTATTATTTTATACGCTGTATCTTCTTCATATACAAACTCCAATTATTTGTTGGAGATGGTACTGTAAATCAAATTAATGGCCTTTAAGTCACTTCCATCCCAGTCATCTTTGTCTGCAGCAACTTTTTCTCTGGTTATCACTATGTCACACTTTTTCATCTTTAGATACATCCTTCTCTTCCACATGCTGTAGTCTTCTCCATCAAACACCGATATCGTGATTTCCCTTTTCTCCATCTTGTCTTCATTATTCTCGAACGTTCCTTCATGTTCGGAATTTTCTCCTTGCTTGACCTTCGGGGTCGTATCTTCTTCAATTGACTCGAGCTTTCCTTTGTGGGCAGTATTTTTCTCTTCTTTCTCGATTTTCAACTTTGGTTCTTCTGTCATGTACCTTTCTCACGGTATGCACATGCACGATACTTATTATCTCTACACGATTCGAAAGTCGATGAAGAAGATAATGGAAATCACTCACATCGTGGTTGATCAATAACGCTTCTGGTCACCATGTTGAGGTCTGGTATTAAATAAAGAGAGAGACACTTTTAAGATTAAAGAATTATTGGTTTATTGAGGAGTTGAAGACAAACTACAGCGCTTTCCTGCGCCAGTAGAGAGAGAGAGAGCATCACGTCGCCTGCTACTTCTCGACTATTATACACACGCACACACTAGGTACGGAGTGGAGACTTACATGTGCGCTCTTGGTAGTCGCGTGCTCATACGTACTGAATATGTTTCATACTTATAATATAGATGTATTCTATTTTCAACAATAACATCATACATTTTGAAATAAATTTTGAGCCGACAAAGGCCCTAGCTCTCAACAGCTTTACATACAGATATTTCAAGTCGATGAGATGCTCCTTCTTCTCCTTGAATCATGTGACTGGTAGCCCATCAATTTCTCTTTTAGCGGAGTAGACTCTCGTACAACATCTTACACACAATATCTTATACAACATCTTACTACAACATCTTAGTCACAATATTATGAAGGTTGTTGATCAACTCGCCCCGTTAAAACATTTTCTTCCAAGAAAAGGTACCCTCCTTGGGTCGACGCTGAACCCAGGGAACTTTACAGTCGACGCAATGCTGTATGTAGGTGGTACAAACGTATTCGAAACAATACCTTCTGGGTAGAGTTTCAGTCACTTGCTACAGAAACTAAGCAATATTCGGAACAAGCAAAAGAATCCTTCATCCAAAACAGCTCATTCGATGCTCTAGAGAATAATAAAAACGTGTGGAAAGAACTTTGAAGTCTCGGAATCATATCAAAAGCCGCTGAACAACTGCATAGCTTTACGCCTGATGAGTTAAATACACACTTTGCTGTGGCTTCCGCCTGTTCCACCGATCATGAGGTAGATCTGGACGACATCTTGTCTGAGAATAGTGTTGATGGCTTCACTTTTCGGGACGTCTCTTTTTCGGATGCAACACTTCATTGCTAGGTCCTTACCGATTATTGGACGTCACTTGGCCACATTATTTAACTCAACTCTCTCTCTCTAGCGGAATATTTCCCGAAGCCTGGAAGAGAGCTGATTTAGTATCACTCAAAAAATCGGCAATTCCATTTACGGCTTCCGACTTCCGTCCTTTTGAATTTCCTTGCCAAGATCCTAGAAAACATAGTACATGATCAGATTTTTGAGTATTTGGAATCGAAGAAAATCTTGGACAAACTGGTTTCCGACAACATCACTGCTTAGACTGACTGAAGACATTCGCGCTGGTGTCGATGATGAAAAGTAATATATGAAAATTTTACTACTTTTTAACTTCAGCAAGGCGTTTGACATTATCTCTCCCTCAAAATTACTTAAAAAACTGATTAGAATGGGCTTCATAAGATCCGTAGTTCTATGGGTCAAGTCTTATAATACAGGACGTAACCAGCGAGTGGTTAATAAAATGGAAGTCGAATCAGTTTGGCTTGCTACCAACCTAAGCATCCTACAGGGTTCGGTTTTGGGGCCCCTTCTTTTCAGCCTTTATATTAACGATCTTAAAGATATAATGTCTCATTTTAAAGGCCAGATGGGTACCTTATCTGGATAGTGTCGCGTACTTGCTATACGCGGACGACCCGCAACTATACACACAAGCTACTAGAGATAATCTTCGTGAAGGCATCGATCGTTTGTCATCCGTGGCGCGGTCTGTCGAGTTGGGCCTCGGATAATGCTCTACACCTTAACTATGGAAAAACAAAAGCTATTATTTTTGGTTCAGACTATAATATCAATCTGCTGGAGGAAGTGAATTTTCCAGGGGTCGATGTACAGGATGACATTCTTATCCCTTTGGTCAGTAAGCAACTTCGGTGTTGTCATGGACTCTGTCATCTAGATTACTGCTCTGTAGTAGACCTTGACGGACAGTCGATCTTCAAACCCGACTACAAAAATTGCAGAACTCCTGTGTGAGATATATCTGTGGTGTTAAAAGGAGTGAGCAAATTACTATCCATTAGAAAAAACTAGCCTGGATAGACGTTAACGAAAGAAGAGCGTATTTTATCGCCATACAAGTGTATAAAGCGTTCACTATGGGACCTCCATCGTACCTAGCGGCCCTTCTTGAAAGGAATCAGTTCAGGACCTCGGCATGGCTCCAAAGAAAATATATGTCCCCGAATCGCGAACCGACACAGTGCTAAAATCATTCCATGATCAGAGTGCGCGTTTCTGGAACTCGCTGCCATAATGCATTCGAAAACTCCCATCGCTATCAAAATTTAAAACGGCTTTACGAGAACATTGCGCAATACTCGACAGTAAATTGTATAATTGTATTATACTGCACTGTGATAATATGTTATAATGAGTATATGTTAATGTGATTATTCGTTTGATTGGTATCTGTGTATTTTAATTATCTGCATATTTACCGTGTTACGAATGCTGTGATAACTAGCTTACACTGTTTACAGTGCTGATAACATGGGTCTTATAGAAGACGACTGATAATATGATAGGCCGAACTACTGTATATTCTAAATAAAAATATAGTATTCCTCGCGCGCATATACTGGCATCTCTTGAGAATAAACGATAACCCCTTAAAATATATAATTCTGAAAGTTGAATATATACATAGTAAATATTTCTGTTTAAAATTTCTTCCCATATTATCCAATTTTACTGAAGCTTCTTTATTTCACGGAGGTATCATGCTTTTTTCATAAACTAAAACAATATTTTAATATTTGATAAAATTTAACGAATCTTTTTATCCTTGCAGGTGAGTAAACAAAAGAATATGATACTTAAATTTGTATCAATTGATCGACAACTTTTGGTGAGTCTTGTTTTAATAACCTTTGCGTGCTTTGCCTCTCATATATTTGTATAGTATTCAAATAAAAAAGCAAAATATTTTTTGTTATGATTGAATTGAAAAAAAAAATATTTCGCATTTATGTCCATACCGAATGAATACCGAAATAAAAAATTGATAATATCAAGATAAAGCCGATACCAATCATTTGTACGTTATTTTCTAAAATCAATGTATCGATTCCTTGTGTTTAAAGGAAATGTGAAATACCGACATAATTTTAGAATGTCTAAAATTGTTTCAATTATTAATAGAACCATTAAGAAAAAATTGAGTATAGTATTTACATATACAGAGCGCCTGATAGACCTATTTTTCCAAAAACCTACTCAAAACTTATATTATTAAATAAAACCGACAATGTCGGTAAGTAGAAATCTGTATTTTTAGAATTTTGATCTAGTTTTAATCAGGCATATACCATGGAAATGATGATAGAGTCGCAAAAAAAAATTTCTGAGCATATTATTTACTTGTTTTTCCAAATAAACTTTCCAATGTTAATTTATTAAATAATGAAATTGGGTTGATTTTGAACTTCACATCGCCTTTAATTACGAAAATTGTAACTATGGATATTTGGAATAATACTATTACATAAATGATAAACAAATTTATAAATTAATTTCAAAATCATGATTATAAAAAAAACAGTAAAAAAATTTAACCTTAAATAGATGATTCTTTTACCTAAAGAGCTTATACTATAAATACACAAATTATACATTTCCACAAAATTTCAACATGATTAAACGAATTTTTTTCACTAGTTATCATACGACAAAGAAATTGACTTAAAAAAATGAAAATTTTCAATATCAAATATCTAAAAAAGTTCGATCGTTCTATCTTGATTAAAATTAGCACACTTATTATCTATATCACATACAAGATTTTTTATAAATTTGAAGCTGATACGTAGAGTCGTACTCGAGAAATATCGATTTGAGAAAAAAGTTAAAAAAATTCAACCTCAAGTATCTCTGAAATTTAGAGATCTCTGAGGTTTATTGAATTATCATTTGGACCATAATCAAAGGATTGAATACAACCATTTACATATTCTAACGTAAAATACTTTTTTTCAAATACAAATACAAATTCAAATACAAATACAATCGAATTCAAGTACAATATAGATCTTAAGACGTACGCACAAACCCCCTCAAGAACATCGTGCATAAAATCAACAGCAATATTTCTAGTAATGTGGAAATCTCGTATTGTGTGAAAGGCACATGGTTCTTTGATACCAGTATTTTTCACATTATTTTCTTTTACGTCGTCTTCGTAACTTCTTTCGATTCTAAGAACAGCCTCGGTTTCTACACACATTGTTTCTGATATTTTTCAACTAACTTTACATATTCTGCATGCATAAATAGCTTTGAAGGATTCAACAAAACCAAATATATTGTTTAATCCAAAATTATCTCCTAAAATTAATACTAATTGAAACTTGACTTTATGCAATACAACATTTACGTTTTCAACGATTCCCTCTTGCAAACTATTTATGGCATTGATAAGTTTTCTAAAAACTGTTTCGTTTTTAAATTTTTTCTGATCCTCATAACTAACTAACATACAGAATTAGTAAAATACTAGAAAGCTGAGATGCTAGATGAAGAGGCAGACAAACTATTGATGCATAAATAGCTAAAAATGTATGCATATCTGTGTCACTGCCAAGGGCATTGCCCACTTCTAAATCATCGTAGGAAATATAAAATGGTAAAATAATTACATTAAAACATTTCTTAGAGTACTGTTCTAGCCATAAATCACCTTGTAAGACACATATGTTCCGTAAACTTTCTTTGGAACGAGAATCATTGCCCATAAGATCTTCTCCAAAAATACTGCCAATTATATACCCTTGAGGATCAATATAACCTTTCGTCCTTAAAATTTGGAATCGTTTCGATTCATTTTTTACATTATCTAATACATTGCATTATTTATTAAAACAATTTTCAATCTCTGTTATAGTTGAATAAGGGACATTTTGGCGTTTAAATATAGTGGTTATATCAGATTATTACGTTGGTATAAATGCTTTACAAATGAAACCATTCAAATGATCGACAACTTCTTGAACAATTTTTCTCGGAAGACTAGAATCGTCATATAATACTAAAATTAAATTTTGAATATAATCTAATATTAAATCATTCATATTTAATGAGAATGAAAAATATCTTTCTATACAAACTATAATAAAACTTTATTGTCACAAACGAATCATATAGAAAGTTAATTTCTAAAAATCTTTGAAATATTATTTATAAGTAACAAACTAGTAATGTCACCAAATTTAAAATAAAACTTTTAACATATAGCATATAGAACTTTTCTTATTATCACAAGATAAATACTTATAGCACAGAATTAATTTATCTACGGCCGAAAAACATTTTTTTGCATCCAAATCATAAATAAATTTATGAATGAATGTCCAAACATAATCGCATAACGAAGGCACTTTGTCTACGGCGAGTAGACATTTCAATGCAGCTTCCACAGCAAGAATCGGGTTATCATACGAATATTTTTTTCTATTCAGAAAAACGTAGGTCTGATTGTTTTCGATACTCCCACATATTACGATGCGTGGAAAAACAGGTGGTTCAGCTAGCTGCAACCTAATCTCTAACTCAATGTTTTTCTGATCCAACTTTTGTATATCATATTCAATAATAAAAATATATTCAACTTTTGTAAAAATTATGTACTTATAAAGGTTATAAAATTAAATAAGGTAATGTTTGGATAAATATATTTTTTTAACACATAATAGTAGTTTTGTATCAAGGGCCGAAGGCGTAACGTATGACTTTACGCCCCGAGTGGCGATCGTCCTACATGAGGACTGATGAAGTCGGCTCCAATGTCGCGCAATCTCACGACTCTCACGAGTCATACACCTGAGGTATGAACAAAATTTTTGGTGTACTAGGTGAAAAGTATGCAAATATTTACTATTTGAGGGCATTTAATAAAATTTATGGATACAAAGTATGCAGTAAAAATACTTGAAAAATTTACTTTTTGTTATTCTAATTGCCTACTCGTGAGGTCAATGATCACTGTTTGAATAGAAAAAAGGGAATCATAGCAATTTTTACTTCACGTCTATTAGACACTTTACACCCGCAAAACTCGAACGTTTTCATGTACTTTACGCCTAGTATAACGAAAATAATTTCATTCAATACAGCAAGCGCAAATCTAATTTTATCCAAAACTTTGGCATTCAAACTTTGTAAATGTATGAAAAGTACTATCCATCAACCATATCTTCTAAATTTAGAAATACTAAACCTAAATTTTATTAAGTGGGCAAGCCTGGGTTAAATGATGAAAAAATTAAAATTTTTTATTGCATATTTAGTTTAAAAATTTCTTTGAAAATATGCTCCCGCAACCCGTTTATCGAAATTCGATTTCGT
>UXGD01007484.1:0-10863 GCA_900474315.1 Torymus auratus | reverse complement strand
CAAATTTTCTACAATTTCAAAGACATGGTTTCTTAACTATTAGGAAATATTATTTAGCTGTAAACGAACATTCGTTTATCCGTATCCAAACGTCCGTTCGTTTATAGTTAATGACGTTTCTTTAATGTAAAGATTTTCTTCTCTCTGTGTACAAAAAAAATAAATAAAACAGCTTGATATTAGGTCCGGATTAACTTCGGTAGGTATTTGTAAATTTTTACAATTATTTAGACAATTTAAATTACTTGAGTTCAAGGGCAAAGCATTATTTATGTATATATTAAACTCGTACCTCTATATACTCTATGCTTTTTTTCTAATTATACTCATCTCTCAATTTTATTAAAATATTAAAACCCTGATACTCTATTTTAACATTTGTTCTGTAAGCTATAATTTTTGTTATTCCTTTAATTTAAACCTTCCTGCACCCCACCTCTCCCTCTCTCACTCTCTCTTATCGTCTCGATCACGCGGCGGCCGTCTGGCACGAAAATAGCCGACTGCGTGTGTTTTGCCGTCTCAAGAGCCACTGTCCCACATTCCACGTGTCGTCTCCTTAGGATAAAAATGGCGCCTATCTCCTCTCTCACTTCCTCTGCCTCTCCTCTCACAAAGCTGCTGCGCCTAGCTCATCCGAATAAATCGACGCTGCTCGACACGACGCTCCACCCGTTGACAGGAGGGTTAGAGCTATATCGTTTTTTTCAACTCTCCTCTATACACAAGCTCCCCGCGTCTATATATATGTGACTGTGTGAGAGAAAAGACATGCTTCACGCGCGCAAGCCCATCAGTCGCGTCGTTTTCAATTTCGAGTGCTACGACGACGACGACTATTAGGACGCGAGCATCATTCGTTCTCCCTTGCGGCGCAGTTTATGGGCGGTAACCCGGGGTGGAGGAGAAGAGGCGTGTGTTGTTTTGGTAGGATGAAATGACGCGTGCTGACCTACTTCCTCGCTTCTTTTTTTTGAGTTTGAAAAATGATTTGTTTGCGGCGGGGTTTTACGCGCTGCGCACATTAGTTTACGACGGATGTGTATACGTTGATTGTATATTATACGTATACATATACGTATGTTGTACGGCCACTGGGGTGCGTTAGTTAAGCGCAAAAGTAATGTGAGTACATTAGTCAAAATCGTTCGGAGGATTATATGTAAGGGATTATCGCCGCGGTGTTACAGTTTCGGAAAAAAATGATCGAACATTGCACCGAATTTCTTGTAATTTCGAACTAGATCGCAATTTATCACGAAAGTTTTTAAGAGTAATTTCGTGTTGACGCCCCGTTGCGTTGAACAACGTAAAAAGTTTTCCCGAGAATTCATTTATATTATTTTATTTTATTTTTTTAATATTTTACTCGCTAGAATGAAATTTTTAACAAAGTAAAATAAATATTTAATAACCTTATGCTAATAATTATTTACAAATGGATGAAAAGATTTGTGTATAAATATTATGCAACTCAAAATCCTAAATAGTTCTCCGTAGACAGAGTTTACATAATTATTATTAACGATATAAAAGAGCTTTATGTTTGAAAAGACAAAGTTTCAATTTATAATTATTCTATATAATTAACTCATAAAATCCTGAAATTTATTTTTCTCCGTACATATAGCGTTTACATAATTATTAACGATAGAGCTTTACGTTTGAAAAAACAAAGTTTTAACTTATAATTATGCTATATAATTAAACTAAATTAATTAATATTTTATAACACATTTCATACGATTGCGTAATTAAATTCCCGAAACCCGCAAGCCATCCGTAATATTGAGTAAACCGACAGGGCCGCGCGGCGGCAGAAAAAGCAGGTCGGCACGCGGAAAACCCGTAACCCATTTTTCCAAAGCTCGCTGTACCCGCCCACGAGAGAGATGGCGCAATAACGACGACGCACCACGAGCGAACAACAATTCGTAAACGACTCTGCATTCTTGAATAATCGAGCGCACCCCATCGGCCAATATAATAGAACGCGCGGAGTCATCGCGTGATAACCATCAGTTCTATATGCCTGCCTGCGAGAAAATGGACCGACCTCAATCGTAGAAACATCCGGCCGCATCATCATCATCATCAGGCACGCATCTCACATACACTGCCGACGAAAATAACGATACGCTCCAGACTCCGCAGACAGACAGATCGGAATGGGCTACGCGCGCATTATATACGAGAAGCTTCTTAGTCTCCAGCGCGCGTGCATAATTGAAAAACAAACCGGCGGCCGCGCCGAGAAAACGGGGTCTCTCTCTCTAGAAAGATTGCCTCTCCGCCCCCGCCTGCGCTCATTAACGCCGTCGTCGTCGTAGTTTCGCATTCGCGGCATCGGCTCGCGGATTACGATTCCCGACGAGAGTGTATATATAGGGAGAGAAAGTCCAGGGGAGTATAGTAGTGGTAGCGTCATCGTCGTCGGCGTCTGCGAAAAGAGAGCGGGAGGAGAGGCAGCGAATAAGGGATGAGAGAAAGAAAGGGCGGAAGGGTGAAGAAGAGAGCGCGACAGGGGAGGTAGAGAGAGCGAGAACAGCGTACAGGTGGAAGGGAGCCGAAGGGGCGCGAAATGGCGGCGCTGTAGGGGAAGGTAGAGAGCGAGAGAGTGAGGGGAAACAGTAGTACTAGCGGCGGCGGTAGTAGTAGTAGGTGTACGACGGTAGTAGGCAGAGTGAGAGAGGAGAGGGATCAATACTCCAACTTTCACGGGCTCACGAGGGCGCAGGACTGTGTAACTGGGGTATGCGGCCGCCCCGAGGCATAGCCTCAATTTCTCTCTCTCTACTCCGTCGTCGTCGTCGTCGTCGTCTCGGCGCGCTCGCTATACTCGCTTTTCGCACGCGGGCGACGCTTGCGCTCTATCGTTCTCCATCTCGCTATCGCAAAAAAAAGCTCGGCCCCCTTTTCAAATTGCGGGGAGAATACGTGAATATACATTTGCGGGATACGCGGGGGGAGGAGAGGAAAAAAATTATCTCGGTGAGATAGGATCTCTCATGCGAGGAATCTATTTGAATCGGGCTTTTATACGTACAGTTGGACTACTTGGGGAATAATTATGGTTTAATTGGAAGTGAAGGAGGTTGTGGAATTGAATAGATAGCGTAACGTTGTAATATGTTGTAAAAGAAATGAAAAATTTCGTTATGTTTAAAAAAAAAATTATGTATTCAAAGACTACCTGTCCTGGTAGAAAATGAAAGATATTTTATGGTTGATGTGGTAAACAAATAAAAGCATTTATAAGAAAAATCAATATCTGACAATAACAGAATGTATCTAAAAGTATTATTACTAGTTGAAATACCAATGTTGCCAATTACAAATGTCACAATTTAGTTTAAATTGGTATCTATAACTGTCAAATAATTGTTTTTAGCCATGAAGTTAACGAAAAAATAGGTATAATATGTGGCTAATATATCTATCAAGATGCGTAATAATAAATACAACAATTCATATATGCACAAATTTTAACAATTCAATTTGAAAAGCACCTGTGGTACTACTATCTAGATAAGTAGGGAAACTACTTTTCGCATTTGTTTTCTTCCGAAAAATTGAGAATAGATGCCATCTCATGTTTGTATATATAAGTACAATTAACTTTTACAAGTTCAAATCTTCTAATGTAAACACTCTTGGCAGACAGGCAAAGACACGTGCGTTATTCGAAATTAGTCTCGTTGCGATCAGCGTTGCGCGTACACGTGTGTTGTGTTGTTATTGTGTAGAACATTTGTTTGCGATTCAAAGATAGTTTACATATTTATGAATCAATAAATAAATTACGAACAAATAAAAGTAAAAATTGTGGCTAAGTGTTGAAGTTCCAGTGTTGAAGTTATTAAATTAATATTGGTTAATAAACGTATGGTTATGCTGTATTGTGTTTTATGAAGATGAAGCATGTGTTATCGTTTTTCAAAAAATCAAAGTCGACTGAGGTAAAGAAGCAATTTAAATCACTGATATTCGTTTACCATTCCACTATTATTTAAAATATTAGAATAAAATGTGAAGGATGCTTTTAAATCACTTGTTTTTCAAATATCCATCTGTTGTTATTGCATTCTGCGAATTGAACGTTTTGTTTACGCTTACGTTTTATAAAATCGGGAAAATATGTCGAATATAAATTTACTTTTAAAATAAAATAATGTGCTCATATTTTTTTATATTAGAATATAGCTTGATAGAATAACAATAAATGAGTAGCTGCGAATAAATAGTGTTTATTTCTATTTTTATTCATAATTTTTATAAGCTTTTTAACGTTGAAGAATTTTTAAATTTTATTCAATCTAAAAAAGCTTTTTCGATCAATGTTACCAAGTTGTTTGTTTGGACTTGAAATGCTGATCAACCTTGTTTTCCCGGGTTTCCCGCAATTTCTCTCACAGAAGCTTATCGTTTTTCTGGGAGAAGGATATTCCCAAGATTGAATTATGCTTGGCTGATTCACTTTTTGGGTGTGTTTTCAGTAAATACCAGCGTTGTTAAAAAAAATACAAAAGGAAATAAATTTTACTTGAATGTATTTACTAAACCTTTGAATAAAATTAAAATTTATAAGTATTTCAAAAATTGTTGACAGTTGGTTTAAACAATGAATTTATCATAAATTTATTTATTAGCCTGAAATATATTTTCAATAAATTCGGAATAAAAATATCATTTCCAAATACTGATTCTGTAATTTATATGAAATCTCTGTGCGAGACCCTTCCCGTAACACTACCAATTTTTCGAATCATTGAACAATTTTCGGCTTACGATAGGAAAAAAGATTTCTGACAAAAAAATGTAATACCAAAATATAACAGACTGGCCTTTTTTATTACACAAAAAAATAATTCATTTTTTTCCATAGCAACTCTGATAATACACGTTTTATTTCAAAATTATTAATATTATCCATGCTACCACGAAAATCAACATTACATATTTTCTCCTTCCGTTATTACAAAATTCCTCGAATCCCTGAACGCATTACGTGTTAATTTGTGAATCATTTCCGAACACTATCTCAACACCCCACACTGAAAGCAAAAAAAAAAATATAAAAACTACCCTCGGGCAAAAATCCACACACAGCCGCCCTAAGTAATTGAAATAATTACACACTTTTCGCCATCTGCAACGTAGTCGTCGCACTGTCATCTGCTATATAATACACGCCCTCTCCGCGCTCCGCTGACTTTACGACCGATTTCCTGTCGATCTACGCCCCGATCGACAGCTACCCCTTGCACTCTGGAAAAAAAAACTGCGCAACCGTCTCTAAATCAACTCAATATACCGTCAGGCACGCTAGTAATCATCGTTTTCTCCGAAGGCCTATAAAAAGCTTGTTAACAGAACCCCCTTGTACCCCCAGCTTTAACAGCGCGCAATCTTCGCGCGGTTAACGAAACGCATCGAAGAAAAAAAAAATTACAAACAGAAAATGAGAAGCGCGCATAAAATGCAGCTGCATATAGAAGGGAGTTCGCGGAACGAGGGCGCGTACAGGTATACAGTCGTTCGTACGGCCCTGCGCTCTACTCTCTCTCTTCTCCCCCCGCGTCGTGGGCGCGTATAACGTGACGTAGTCTCTAGTGGGGGTGGATGACGTCAGTGGTCGATAAACTCCCCGCGTGCCTCCCTCCAGCGCTCGCCGAGTGTACTATGCTATACTACGGGGGTCACCCTCCTCTCCCAGCGTGGGTATATATACGCTCCATCTCTGTCTCTCTCCGTTCTCACCCCCCTTATACCTCGGCGTGGCGGGTCCATCCGCATCACAAGGTGGGCGCGAGCGCGCCTTACTCTCTCTCCTATTATTTCTCTTGGATTTCCGCTCCTCTCTCTCTCTCTTTCTCCCGTGTGTTTATCTCCCTCTTTATCTCTTTTCTCCGCGCCTTTCTATCCTCCTATTTATCTTGATTTTTCCGACCTTTTTTCACGCGCCGCGCGCGCGCTCTCTTTCTTCTTTTTTTCTTCGTCGGCGCGGCTTTTTATTTTCTCTCCTTATACCCCCGTGTCTTTATCTCGGGCGTGCGCCCGCTCACCCCTGAATGACTGCAGGCGAGAGAGAGAATGCAGGCCGCGCTGCGATTTTGAGAGGAGTAGGCTGAAGCTGACAAACGACGGCCGCGCGCCGCGGCAAAACACAAGCGTTTATGTACCCGCCCGCGGGTAATTGCTACTCTCTCTCAGACGCAACGCGTTTTTTTTTTACCTCTTGCCTCTGATTTTGGATCTTGTGTACAAAGTATAAGAGGAAGATGGAAACGCGATTACGCGCCGTCTTGTGGTATAGTGTTTTCGCTCTGACCTGTCTTTTACACGGGAAAACCGCGCTGCTTATTGTGCCCGTGACTCTGATATATTATACCAACGTTGATGTTTTGTGTATTATAATAATAATGCATGGCTTTTTCGCGAATAATTTGTGTATTTATAAATTTATCTTAAAAGACATATACCTTCAAATAAATTTTTTTAGAAAGTAAAGGGCAAGGTGCTAAACTTTTCGTCGCGGCGTTATTTACATCACGTTCTTATTTTTACCCCTCGGTTGAAAGAAGAAGTTGACGCGCGGCGACGAGGATCGAACCCTTGACCCTAACTTTCAGCGCGTCGCGACCCCAGCCTTCTTTTCATTACACCCTCGTACAGTACGCCAATTTTTCTTGTAAAGGGATATACACACTTTGCGAATGCTATAACGGAGTTACGACACGCTGGCAAAGGGTGTGTCGACGCTGTACATAGACGGGATAATATAATCCTTATCTTGACAAATGTCGCACGATTTATAACAAAAAATAAATTAAGTAAATATATTAAAAAAAAAATAAATAGCCCCAAAAAAGTAACGCATTATATAAATACAATATAAGACCATTAAAAAAGAGGTTACAACGACCCTTATTTATTTGCCCACGCAAAGTCGCGCATAAGTATCATTAACCGAAATTCTGATTTACGGGAAGATAAATCGAAGATTATTTAAAATTATTCGCCCATATAAATTAGACACGACGACGGCGGTGATGGCGGCGGCCACGACAACGATGTCGCAAAGTTGATACGAATTTAATTCGGCGGCGCCGCTCTGTTTATAAGCTGATTACACGGGGCCGCGCGCGCGCACGGGCCTCTCTCTCTCTCTCCTTTGCTAAAAACAGTATTTATGTCGTTTGTTCAAGAGATCATGGGGAACAGATAGACGCGGACTCGGTGTGTACATATACACACGCTTCCGAAAAGTTGGGCGCCGCGCCTGTGCGTGCGCCGCGCGTTGACATCATTAAACGGATCGAAACCTATATTTACCCAACCTCAATTACACGCGCGGCGCGAGTGCAGCAGGAGGCCAGACGAGACTACTATATACGCACCTTTTCCATTATAAATCATTAGCCCTTTGTCGGGGAGCGTCCGGTGTCAATATTATTTATACCGAAAAAGCCGCCGAAGGCTCGGCCTGTACGCTCACGCCCTCTGGCGGTAGATCCGAAAAAGGGGCATCTTTAATTCGGCACAACAGGCGAGGGCCGGCCGGTTGTAAAATGTATACAAACGCGCGCTCGGGTTTTATGGTTATACTAAAGCCGGACCGTAATTGAACATAAAATCTGTTTTTCATGATTGACGTATATATAGGGGCGCCGCGTTATTGACTGCTATATAGCACCGAGCGCGTGATAAACCTCTCGTCATCGAACTTTTAGGACTCGTCCGCTGCTGCTTGTGCACGTCTGCTCATTTGGCGAGATGCTTACGCGCGGTCACGCACACTGTCGTTGAGAGAGAGAGAGAGTCCCCTTCGGTTCAGTTTATGATCTTTTGTCTTTCACTTTAGTTTTCGTTTATCATGTCGTAATTTTTCTCGACCCCCGCCCCGATTGCGTATCTATCTGAGACCTGCCGATCACTTTGATATCTATTACGAGGTAAATTGAAAGGACGATGAATTGGCATAGTGTTTAACAAGTTTCAATAGATTTATACGTATTTTGATAAATGTTTTTGTGGATATAAGAGAATTATTGGGGGTGGGATATGATAACGTTAAATACGATTTCAGATTCAGATTATTTTAACATTGTTGTACCAATTATTAGAATAATGGTAATTTTTACGTGTATAATAAGAGCGGAATATTTTAATATGATTTTTAGATATAACTTTATAATATAAATGTTTCCAGAAATTTGTTATACGTAGTCGAGCAATAAATATGTTTTCATGATTAATGATTTTACGAACAGAAATAACATTTAATTGGGTTACCTCGATAGCATTTTATTAATTAAGGATCAGGTAATATTACTTACCAGTTTGCTATATGAAATTTATTTTTAATTGAAATTCTAGATTAATTAAATTACACAAACAAAAAATGTAAAAGTAATTAATTGAACTTCATATTACTTTTATAACACTGATGTAACTTTCTTCGATAACTTGAAATTTAATTTTAAAATATTTGATACTCTCGTTCCAGTATCAAATTATTATTCAATCATTCAATAACAATTGAAACGCCAGGTGCTGTAACTCATTACGCCCGAATTTTGCCGGATAAGTATTGTTCATCGAATTATTTTTTAAATTATCACAAATTCAGATTTTGACGATGGATTCTTGTAGAGATTGTTGTAGCGTATTTTTTTGTCAAATAAACCATATTTCTGTGGTTATTACCGTTTTTTAGTTATTAAATAAATAAACAGCGAAATTCGGGCGTAACGGGTTATACAACCAGTGTTATATACTCAAAACAATAAAATAAATTATTTAATAATACTATATATGGAGAGAGAAATTTCGTGAAACCCTTTAAAGAAGTGGCCACGATTTCTAATGAATCACTATTTTTACCACTATTTTTATAGAAGTTTTTAACATTGTTTATTCTCAATTATTTCATTTATAAACATCGGAAAAATTCACACGTTCCTGCATGTAATCTCCTGTAAAAGGACACCTAAAGAATCCATCCACCCCACACTGAAAGTGTTTTAGCGCACGATTGGCTTTCTTATAAATGAATTCCGCTGCATTTGATAACGTCTCAGCCCCCAAATTTCAAATCACCATCATTTTTCTTATTTTATCGCCTTAACCATAAGCACGTCATTAACAATCCAGGCAGATCACATCTGCACTTCATGCCAAGCGATTACATTAAAACCAGCCACGCACACGTGCAAATCCCGAAAAGGATCAACGCACGCATCACAAACACAAACAATCTCTCCCCCTTTACGTCGAAGCAATTCTTCAATCCGCCCCCGTCATTCCTCACCAATCACATCGCGCGTGAATAAACCGCGCTCGTATTGTTTAAACCTTACAACGCGCGTAATCATTCTGCGTCGACTCCCTATCTTACTTTCCCCGCAAGGAAAATCTCGCACGCGGCACACGCGCCCTATTCATCCGTCGATTTTCCCCCCGAAATTGCACCCGTCAAACGTTATCCTCTGACCAGTCGCGTGATTCCGCAGAAATCATTCAAAAGCCGAAATGTCCATCGACGCCGAATTGAATGGAATCGCTCTTTTATACTCCTGCCCCTCTGAGGGGATCTTAAGACCGTAAGTAGAATCCAGATTTGAAAGACGGAAGAGGAGGGGAAACGCGGCCGGGGCAGCGGAAGAAAATAATATTATTCTCCGCATCGGTCAGCGGTGACGGCACGCGCGTGCGTTTTCCTCTACAGCCCAAAATCACACGCACAACAACACAACAAGAGGGAGGATCTATAAGAATGAGAAATAGTGAGAGAGGGAGAGTATAAAGGTAAAAGACGTCGCGGCGACGATGGCTTAGCCGTCCGCTCGATCGGAGATTGGGGTCACCCAATTTTTCACCTCTCCGCTCACTCTATTCTCCCTCCCTTTCGGCCTCCTTCTTTTTTTTCTCTCTTCTTCTTCCACAGTGCCGACCCTGGCGTGCGCGCGTGATGCGTATTATACACAGACACACATACACACACATATATAGTAGTGGCAGGGTGGCGTTAGGAGCGCGCGGAGATATTTGGGGTGGAACATATCCCTGAAATTTGGGTCACCGGCCAATCGATATCCGCACGAGCCCAACTTTTCGGGTTTCCGTCGATCGAACGCCTGCCTGAGCCGAATGGAATGGAGGAATGGAAGGAGAGAGAGATCGTGCTATATAGAGAGGAAGAATATATGTATTCACGGTGAGGGAAAGAGAGCTCGACGTTTGACTCCAGGTGCTAACGTTCCGGGAATTCATTCGCGTGTCGATCCTCGTTTTCATAAAAAATTCATACCATCGTCGGACGTTTTCCATGGGATATCCTAGATTTTCTTTTTCTTTCTCGCGCGCAAGCTACTCTTCTGTCGCCTCGTTCACCGTTCATTTCTCCGGCTCATTCTTCATACGCGCGAAAGCAGTTTTTCTGATTTTTCACGCTGCTTACCTTCCTTTTGTATTCTCTTGCTCTCACTGCAGTAACTGATTTATTGGTTTTACGAATCCATTCGACTCGCTCTTTACGGCTTTATATATTTTTCTAATTGATCTGGTTTTTAATAGGTCCAGACAATTGAATGTCGTGGGAATTTGAACAATTTAAAACTTATTTATAAATTTATCGGCGCAGCTTGTACCGGAAATGTGTGATGAAATTATGTAAACTACTGAAATTTCTAGTTTTTCTTGACATTATTAGCGATATCTTTTATTTATTATTTCGTTGCCTTTTTTTAACTTGTTTGTACAGTAAGTATAAAACAAAAAGTAACCTGCTAAAAATGTTAACTAACGGTTGGCGAGCCGTTGGCCAATTTTGAAATTAAAAACGTCACACCATGATTATCT
>UXGD01007483.1:0-10863 GCA_900474315.1 Torymus auratus | reverse complement strand
AAATTTTTGAAATAGTTCTATATTATAAGCTTAATATATTCCGAAAAGGTAGGGGTAAAACCCTATACAATATTGCTATGTACCCCCCCCCCTCCACTTCTCAGTATTGGATATCATAACTGCTGATTTCGAACATTTGACTGGCAGCAAGTAACGCTACCTAAATCTATCGTGTATATATCTATTAGCGTAAGTTTGTAAATCTTGATCCATTGTGGTTTTAATAATTTGTTTAAATCTTGTAAAATTATAAAACTTGATTTAATAAAATTTTAGTCCTGATGAGGACCATTGTTAAGTGGTCGAAACGTCGACTGATCAATATACTTGAATGTTAATTATTTCATCAAACCACCTCGACAGTGCGACCAGTAATTTCAACATCAACTTAAATAAACATCACTGTTAGTCCACTCTACCACCAATCATTAAAGTATAAATGTTAAATTATCGATCTCAACCGTAATACAGACATAAAAAGTTGGTAAAGTTGTTTTCTTACTTGTTCTAGATACGCTTTAAATAATAATAACTTTGCCAATGCTTGAATTTTCGACAATTTTTTAATTTTTTCAATATAATAATACTCATTAGTATTATAGATATTATATATAAATTTGTTGTGCAATAGTAATAGTGTAATAGTTAATTGTTGAGATATTAAGAATACCCATATTACCTGCTCACCCAGTCCGGTCCAAGTTCCCCTACTCTAAGGAAAAATCCATTATTGAAATTGAAAATTAATTTGAGGAATCAACAAATTAAGTATGAGGATGCTACGTAGAAATGGATTGGCAGCGATTTTTTCTATGGGATATTACCATGTTTAAATTTTAAAATACGAATAAGAATGAAAATGTAATACTAATTCTTTTACAATATAGATATAGATTATTTTGGCATTCCTCATGTAAAAATGCATTTTTAGTTTAGAAATATAGATTTTGGAATATACTTGATTATAAATTTAAAACTTTTTATTAAGAATTATATTTTTTTGCTCTTTGTATATTAAAAGTTATGCTCCTGTTATAATTTCCTGCAATTTATTTAACTCTTCATTATTTGCATTCCTGGCATGATCAGTTATAGCATCCCACGGCTGAATTTCAGCCCTTCCATAAATAAGAAAAGTAACATTAGAGAGGAATAAAACAAGTGCAGTTACGTAGAAAAAGATCTTCCATTGGTGTACATCTGTCTGAAATGACACCAAAAAAGCTTGAAATTAATATTTTCATAATAAAAATGTTTTTTTTCTTCCGATATCACTTATACACTTGCCAAATCGTTAACTATAGCTCCGCATACAATCGGCACAAAAATCCACACGAACATGCCGACGAACGTAACGATCGACTGTATGCTCCCGGCAAAATTCGGACTGATGTCTATCTGATTGACTATGAAGCCGGAAAAGGCTCCACTCGCCATGCCATCTATGAGGATGTAGAGCATGATCGTGAGGAGTTCGTGTTCAGGGCCAGCCAAACCGAGGCCCAGGGTTGCGATGGCTATTGTCCACAATCCCAGGGTATTGGAAAGACGGCGCACGACGATTACTGAGAGGCCTCGACGAAAAGCGTAATCTGCAGTCCAGCCGCTAATGAAGATCATCAGCCACATTGTGATGAGGCCTGCAGTGGTTATCAAACCGATCTGTGCATGATGGATCATTCAATTATTAAATGCACTCTCCTTTGAAATGAAAATCAAAACTCTAACCACCTTGACAGCCTTGAATTTCATGACGTGCTTCATGTATATTGTACATTCATAGTTGGTGTTAACCGCGCTCCAGTTGAGGCCGCACTGCGCTACAACGATGCTCCACACGGGCATCGACGTCAGTATTTTCTTCCACGGCACTTCCCTCGACTAAAGTCAACATCATATTCTACAATTTTATCGCACAACTTCTTCCATCGGATTACCTTTAATTCGGTATAGTTTTGGATTTTTTTAAAACTTTTGGCGATGAAGGCTTTCTCTTCGGGGCTGATGGTTGGATGCACCTGCGGTGAGTCCGCGACGTAAACCATCATCAGCACGGCAGATATGATGCCGCTGAGGCCGAAAACGTAGAAGATGCCCGGCCAGCCGATGCTCGAGGACGCGATGAAGCCAGACAGAAAGTTTCCGATCATACCACCCAGAATATGACCCGACGACATAGCGGCACCTGTTTGTAATTGTCTATGTTTTTTAGAATATCAATTAATAATGTATTACGAGATCCATTAATTTATTGATGAAATTAGTATTATAGAAGTTTTCAGCCCTGGAATCAAATTTTTTTAATATAAAATACCTCTCTTTTGAATATAGTTCAGCTAGTATATCAAATATGAAAAGAAAACAAATATATTGCCAAAGACGTATTTTAGCGTCGATAAATACCTTAAAAACCTACACGATCACTTAATGATACATATGCTGGGGAAATTAAGTGTAATGCACTTCAACATATTATCCCCCAAAAATTTATTTTTCACTCAATTATCAGGAATTTATGAAAAATAATTTGAGTAGACTGTACACGTTCAAAAATTCACAATCGTATATATTAATAAATTGCCCTTTACAAAGTTTATACCAGCGAATAAAACCTCACGTCATAATGACAACCAAAGACTATCACACTTACACATCCGTGACAGTTCCTGCGGCGGGGCCCACTTGGATAGAAGCTCATATGCGCAGACGTTGATGAAGGCCTCCCCAAGCCCCACAGCTATTCTTCCTATGCAGGCGCCCTTCCAACCGACCAATTTCACCAGCAGCGGCATGAAAATATTAGCCGTGCTAGCGAAGAGTATGCCGTAGGCAAATAGACGCTTAGGACTGAATAGGTTGACTAGGTAGCCGCACGGGATCAGCAGAGCCATGAGACCCCAGTTAAACGAGCTCAAGACCAGGGATATTTCACGTGAGGTCCAGTTGTGCTGCAAGATATGGTTGTAATTTTTTTTTTATATTTTTTTTTTCATAGCTATAATATGAAGTCTTCGTTCCCCATAGTCCTGTATATACTTCGTCTAAGAGTACTACAGCTTCAAGTTTAAATTTTGAACTTCCAGGGCTACAGTGAAATTCTAAATTTTGAAAAACTCAGTTCCGAGGTGTCGATCAGTTTCTGCGTACCGACGGTATCGGGCGAGGCTGCGTGCGTTATAGTAGGCATGCCGCGAATTGACCTTTTAGCAACAGAAAGGAAGAATGTCTTTGAATAAAGCGAAGTGAAACAAAGCGACAGCTTAATGAGAACACTAAGGAGGAAATCTGTCATTCCGCGAGGAAACAGACAATGGCTGAGTGGCAAGAAAGATGGGATTTCAGAAAAAAGAGGCGATGGACACATCGCCTTATACCAAGAATAGAGGACTGGAGCGAAAAAAGACATGGGGAAGTCAATTACTCTCTTACGCAGTTTTTAACCAAGCATTGATGCTTTCGGGCTCACCTGCGTCGATTTAGACTAGAAGACCCAGTATGTCTGGACACAAAAGAGGATGCTGAACATGTCTTCTGTGACTGCACATGATATCAACAAGAACGAGAAGAACTCGAGTGCTATCTCCGGATCAGAATAACCCCTGAGTCGATTATGTTAGCTATGCTGACTTTCGGGGATGGATGATTCGCAGTGAAAACTGCGCAGCAGACATACTCAGGACGCTCAGACAGGACAAGGAAGAAAGAAGAAGATGAAGAGGGTGAGAAGACTGAGGGCACAGAAGTCAGAGTTAGGTGCACCATTACTAAGGGTCGGTAAATGTGATAGATAAAATTTGGGTTACGGTTGGGTATAATCCATTCATAAAACGAAAGGGCTTTAGTTGGTACGAATCCAACACACAGAGACATCGGGGATGCGGTTGTTTCGACGACCCCATCAACAATGCTAAGCCATGGTCTATTACATATGTACATACATTTTTTAAAACCCTATTATTCTGACTCAAGAACCTCAAAAACATTGAAATTCATAAAAATCTTTGATTGGAAAATTTTCACCGTTACAAAGCTTTCTCTTTGAGAAAGTAACAGAGAGAAGGAGAGAGAGAGAGCGAGAGAGGGGGGAGAGAAAGAGAGAGAGACCATCACGCTTAATAATATGAATTTTTTGTATTTCAATTGTTAAACATATTTACTGTTCTCTAAAGTACTCGCGAAAAGATATTTCCCGTACCAAGTATGAGGAGCACTAGATAAATTGGGCAAACTTACATTCTTGGAGTTGGTTATGGCTACGATAGCGACGCCAAGGGAATAGTGTATCACGGCTCCACTGGTTATGCATGCCGTTATTAGCAGAAGCTGAAAGTGTCTCGTACCGAGTTTACCTATATAATTCAATTGTAATGTTATTGCAATGATTATACTAACACATTGTCTATTATATATAAACCTGTTATTTCCATCGTATGAATTTGACTGTAGTGACGGAATGTTTCACGGATTCAGCGAAAGATAATTTATTATAATTCACTTTTCCTTTGGAAACATTATCGCAAATACTTCACATATTAATGTAACAAATTTTAGCACTATTGAACTAATTATTGAAAGAAAATTGAAATGATAAGTATGACATGATATTCTGATCCTTTTTTTTAACATGAAATGATAAGTAATTGAAACCTGTTTTAGTTTTACTTTTTACAAGGAAAAAAATAATCAGCATATTCTATATTTTCTAAAGTTGAATTGAACATAAAGTGGCAAGATCGTTTTACTTTCTAAAATACCGGTCGAATTTCCAATTTTGAAATGTAGAATCTCCATTCTTAAAAAGTAGAATTTTCTTTTTGAAATGTAGAAACTACATTTTTTAAGAGTAGAATTTCCATTAATACTTTGATTGATACTATACTTTTGATATACTTGTGATAATTATTTGAAATTTGGCATACACGTAAACAAGTAGTTACACCTTTCATAAGTTGCTTCAAAAATATAAAATAAATAAATTTATTTTTTTAATAACTTTTAAATAAAGAATTAAGGGATTTTATATTTTCTCCATATCGAAAGTCACTATTTCTTAGTTTAGTACGTGCTATCTCGCCGCACGGACGAAGAATGTTCTATCTCGCCGCGTGGACGAAGAACGTCCTATCTCACCGGGCGGTTGAAGAACTACCCATCTCGCCCTGCGGATGAAGAACGTCGTATCTCGCCGTCTAGCGGCCATGTACTGGCCGTAAAAGCTGGCGATACGACGTTCTTCTTCCGCGCGCCGAGATAGGACGATGTTCTGCTCAGCCGTCGATCTAAAGCCGTTCCCGGGAAATTACGCCTTGAAAAGACACACACACACACGCGCGCGCGTGTGCACACACACACATACACACACACACGCACACACACACAAACACATACACATCCATATGGACATTTTCTAAAAATAGTGTATTTTGATTCCAAATTGGCTACACAACATTCCTAACACATTTTCACGAAATTTTTTTTTTTTTCTATCACAAAACTTCCTCTAGGAGGAAGCAAAATGTCGTTTTATTTAATTAACATTTTGTATAATATAATTTTTATGAATCTTTATTATAATGAATTCTTCTGTATGTATAAGATAACATCGGAAAGATAGCTTCGGTATCAATATGAGTGACAAAGACATTTATAAACTATTTCCTGTTTCTTTATTCATGTATTAAAAAAAAACAAATAGTTATAGAAAAGTTCACTTTATTTATAAACATAATCGTGCTTTATAAAATTAAAATAGTGATCATTCTTCGTATTCTAATTCAAAGTCAGTCTTGTTTAATCGTGTCGCTTCCTTTCTCTCCTATCATCATTGCCGGCGCATTGGTGTTGGCCCTTGGTGAACTAGTTAGAACAGATAGATCTATCACTCTTAAGCCTCTGATTCCACGTACCTTCAACCTCGGATCCACCACAGCCTCGGGATCACTGTTTGGCCCCATCTTACAGGTTTCAACTGCATGATTTCCAACGAAGTAGTACGCCAAGGCTGTGTATTCATAAAACGTGTCATCATCGTTAGCGTACTGCTGGCACTTTGGGGCTGGTGTCTTTATGAATTTCAATCCACTATTCTTGAAGGCCTCGGTTTCGAGAAGTCGGTTAGTCTTCTTGGCACCATTTACAAGCGCCTTTAGATCGTCTAGGTGATCGAAGAAGTTAAAGTTAACTTCTGGTAGGTTCCTGACCGGATCGAAGGCACTTAACTTGACCCAGCCTCGACTTTTAGGAGTTTCCAAGAGTTGAGCGACAGAGAGGACGTTCTGCTGATAGGGGAAACCTGTATAAGTCGACTGAGTACCATTTTTATCTACATCATTGAAGCCTCCGAAACCAAGCATTGCTATGTCAGCATGGCACGGTCGAGTTTCAAGTGCACTTTGAATAAAGGCTATGTTGTTGAATATGCTGCCACATTCTTTCAGGGGTCCATCCCTATTTTGTGCCCACCGTTGCACATCAGCGGCTTTGTCCACGAGAGAATCAAAGAACGTCGTCGAGGAAGCATTAAGGACGGCCACGAATGCACTGGTCGTTACTTGTTCCTGCAAATTGTGACCTCCCGGCAGGTCTTTGATTACTCTAATTCCTACTCTTCGTAGATCTTTTGCTGGACCGATACCTGACATCATCAGTAGTTTTGGCGAGACGAAGGAACCAGCTGACAAAATGACTTCTTTTCTAGCGTATACATTTTTAATTACACCATTGTGAACGTATTTAACACCTATAGCCCTCCTTGTTATGGGATTGATGATGATTTTGGTTGCCTCAGAGTTGAACCTCACTGTGAGATTTGGCCTTTTACCACGGATAGGTAAATGAAAGCTTGGTTACTACTTTGACGGATGCCGTCTTTTACCGTATATTGCAATAGAGATGCACCAATTTGGTCGCCAGAATTGTAATCGATTACGTTATAACCTAATTCCTTCCAACCGTCAACGAATGTCTATGCTACGGTAGTCGCTTTTAGTATTTTGATTCCTAAAGGACCTTTCGTTCCGTGATTATCAGGATTTACTCCTGAGATCGGCTGCAAAAAGGGAACGAATAAATTATACTATAATATGGACGATTTTTTATTTTAAGGTATCCATTTTTTCCAGATTTATATCAACTTTGAATATCTGCGACAAATTTTCAGATTTCTTGAAGTAAGTGAATACGTCCTCCCAATCCAGCCGGTATTTCCAACTTCGGCATAATCGTAATCGTGTCGACTTCCACCGTCCACGTACACAGGCCATGTAATTTATCGAGCTACTGCCTCCCATAGTTTTACCTCTTCATTATTTTTTAGATTGATGATAATGATTAAATAAATACACATATGCTCATCTAAACTTGCACGTTTGTATCTATATTATTCACGGCCCCTTTGCTTTGACAACGTAATTTTACTATTGGTCTTACTAGGGGTTAGTTTCTTTAAGGGTACCGTCTAACATAACTGCTATTTTTTGTTTTTTATTTTCAAAATATATTTTCTAATCATTTTACACCATATTACACTTGGAAAATATATCAAAATGAGATACTATAAGGCTAAAAAACTCATTTTTGCATCTGAAAACAGTAAAACTCTTTCAAAATTGATTAAAAATAACCTATTTTGAAAATCAGTTTAGCGGTGAAGAAATGATCAAAAGTTCAGATCCAATGTTGGTTTGGTGATGAAGTTTTCAATGAATCAACATTAAATTTGGCATAGTGCTTTAATATTATAAAATAAAGAGAATTTCGTGGGTTATTATTAACCAATTTTTAAGGCGTTTTACTGTTTTTAGGTGCAAAAATGAATTTTTTTAGTCTTATAATATATAATTTTGATATGTTTTACACATGTTAGTTGGTATAAAATTTTTGGAAAGTATATTTTGAAAATAAGAAAAAGTAGCATTTAGGGTAGACGATACCCTTAACTCTGTATTAGTTCCAATTGTAATAATATTTACCGATTCCAATGAAAGATAAACAATGAAATTTCTTTATTACATATTCTACTGTTCTTATTTATCAGGTGAAAATACTTTGAGTATATTTATCTCAAGCAAAGATTATTTTACTTGCCTTCCAATTTTTATTTTCACTCAGGCGGTTTACCACGACGCATCCTGTACTTCCAGCACCAACAACAATAAAATCAAAAATATTTTCGTCCTCATTTCTCAAATTTCCATATTTGTCATCGATAGAATGACCTAGGTACTGCGACACAATGGTTAGAAAAATTAAAAATGCTGGTTGGCACGTTGATATAACCTCATTTTCAAAGCAGTATTGCGGGCCGGTGGTAATCGCTGGCGCTCACGTCATATTGAACGTTAAATTTAATTACTATTATTATTTTATTCTACGTAATAATAATATAGTGTCGAGTAACTTTTTATACCATAGTACGCGAAATATGTACTTGTATGTATCTGGTGATTCGGAAGTAGTGACTAATTTAAAGACTTGATTGATTGGTTATTTGAAAAAAGCGCGAATTTTTTAATTCCTTTTAAATTGAAAATGTGCTTGATTAAAATTTTTTAACTCATGTATTTATACAATTACTAAATATTTAACATAGAATAAAAACATTTGATCTTTTGCTTAAAAAATGTATCTAATTATCTTATCATTGAAACTAATTCAAACTACATAATATTGAAAAATAGCGTTCATAACGTCAGAAACAAAATAGTACGCACGAAGTGCGTTTGAATTTTACTAGTATGTCAAAATAATGATAAGTCATTTTATAAAATTAATTGCATTGATAATTAAATAAATATTTTATTCATCGCGATCTTACTGTTCATTCTAGAATTGAGGGACTGCGTGAAACAATAGTATAACTCTTATGGGGTCCCATAAGAGTTATACCGTTATTTCACGGGGACTTCATAAGAGTTATACCGTTGCTCCACGCAGTCCCTCATATTGTGTACGAGTTTTCCTTACGCGCGATTTAAGAATAGTGACACTTTTGTAGAAATTTAAGGAAACTAACAATGAAACATAGTGGTACTCTACTTAATTTATATAAGCAAAGTTATCTAATAAAGCTTAATATTTATTAAATAAAGTACAAAAACAGTTTCTTCAACTTATTGTGCGAAACACGGTTTTTCGTGTCTTTTGTCATGCGCACGAAATAAATTAACAGAAAGTGTATGTGTGTGCATACGTATGTGTGCTGTATACACACATGCACATGCACGCACAAGGACACGGGCACTCACATATATATAAAATAAAGTTGAGATTAATAATCATTTTTTGACGAATTTAAAATTAATCTCTTTGGTTTTAAAACACTAAATTATGATTATTTTGAATTCATATTGAATGTATAATAAAGAAAATGAGCGACATGAAATACTTAGTTAAATGACATTTTAAATTATGCTACCAGCGTATACCTATCTTAACAAGAAATAATACACTGCCTCGTGAGTGACTGAATGGAATATACCAACTGAGGAGTCACTCTCAAAATGTTGTCATTTTATTCGATGACAAATTCGTCCACAATTTGCGAATAAGTTAATCTTGTAGGTTTACCTAATCGTAATAAAAAAGCATTTATAAAAAGTAATTTTAAAGACTTATCTAAATTATAATTCCACATTATGTTCCGAAAATAAAAAAGTTTTTAAACATCTAAGGATAAATTTTATTTATAAACTCTATATGAATTTTATCTACTCAAGACGATTTAATAAAAAGCAAGAATCATTGTAATAAGAAAAGATAAGAATAGGCAAATTTTGCTGTAGTAATTAATCAGCCGAACTCGCGTTTTACTAGACTTTATAAACATCTCTTTAACCATCTATTTAACCATTAAAAAATATAACAATTACATTAATTTTATTATTTTATATTCCTTTTTAATTTTGAATTTATAAAATATACAATTTTATATTTAAAAAATATATATTTTTTGTAATTAAAAATTATGTACATATTTTATATTTAAAAAATATACATATATTATATTCAAAAAATATACATATATTATATTTAAAAAATATTCATATTTTATATTCATAAAATGTACGTATTTTATATTTAAAACCGCTGCCAATATATTGGCACTTAGCTTCCTCAAAATGACTTCATCGCTCCTATATGTATAGTATATAGTTCAAATATAAAATATGTTTATTCATTCTACATGTTTTTTCAATAATTTACAATTTCATTAGTATTTACAAAAAATTAAACATTATTTCTTAAACTTGAAATCCATTGTTAGCTGCCACTGATAATATGTCAACGCAAAAGTACTATGTAAAGATATTAATAATACAAAATAATCTACCTGGAGCGCAACTAACACACATGCACTATACCATCTATAAGAACCCCTTCCCGACATTCCTATTACCTCTAATTCATTGTAATTCAATATTCTGTATAATAGATGATGTTTCTTGATGAAATTTCACAAATATATTGCCTATACCACTCACAAAATTGTCTATAAAATGCAGGTTTCCATTTATGAAAAAGAGTACACGATAAATACCTTCGTCGATTGGGTATTACGCGCAAAAAAACAAGATGGGTATTTAAGAGACTAGATAGGGCATCGCAAGAGGAACGGACGACGCCCCCGGGGGCGGAAGGGTGCGGCCCGACCTAAAGTAATCCGAAAGCGGTCCCGGGTCGAGGCTGCCGTAGGGATAGGTTTTAGATGTTTAAGGGGGTAAGAATCTCGTACACCACAGAGCCCGCTACTCCGTGATGGCCTTAGTGGGCCTCCCTCCCTGCTCTACCTTCAAAGCAAGGACGGGAGCCCCGGAAGATTCACCTAGCACCTCGGAAAAATATATATATATATATATATATATA
>UXGD01007482.1:0-10864 GCA_900474315.1 Torymus auratus | reverse complement strand
ATAAAATTGAGTAAAATCAGAAATCCCTTCTCGGGGCCCCCAGCTTGATACGGCACTCACCGCTCATGCTACCTTAACTCATATATTTTTATCCAAATTTCCGTTGTGTCTTTCTCTTTCTCTCTCAGGTCTTGTATTGAATTCCGTCTATGTGTGCCGTTATTGTTCACTCCGACTGCCACTCTTAATTTTTTTGCTCCAAGGAAAGCACCTACCCCCCTTCTTTTTTCTCTCTGCTCCGAGCAATGAATGACCCTCTTCAAAAACTTTCTTGTTCTCATTGTACGCTATCGAACTGTTTATATATCCGTGTATGTGGGGAAATCTCTTGGACATTTCGTTATTTGAAAATCCTGCACATTTTACGGAAAAACATACGTTATTATTAAATTATTTATTTTTTATTGTAAAGTTTTTATCTAATATTTTTCTTGTATTTGAAAATTGGAAGTTCAAAGATTTTCCCATGTATAGCATCCTGTATTGTATTGTCTCATTTCTAATCAAAATAACATTTAAATAAATTATTGTATTAATTTTGTGTATAATGCTCGTTTTGTTTCAAGTTTTTTTCTCGCGGTGATATTTATTATTGCAATGAGAAATTTGTTTAAATAATTGAATTATCGATATTTTAAGTAAATTACGGTAACATCATATCGGTGCATGTTGCGAGACTAACAAAAACAATGAAATAATATTAAAAGTAATAAGCAAGCCAGTATGAAGAGTTTTCTGCACTTTTGAAATGAGTTTTGATAGTTTCTTGGATAAAAAAAAGTGAGGAACAAAATATCGAATAGGTAAATTGATAGAAATAACGTTGTTGTTGTCCTTGAAGCATTATTATAAATTGCACGTGAATATCCTCAATGACTCGTCGTTGATCGTTTACTCTGGTCACGAACGCCTCCTGTTATTAACTCTCCTACTAGCTCTTTCTCACATTGAAAAATCTCTCTGTACGTTAACAATGTGATGATGGTTTCTTGATAAACTAAAACTCTTAACTGTCCCCCGTCCAGTAGGAAACATCTCTGCCTGCGGCCCTTGGGCGCGCACCTCTCTGACGAAAGGGCAATCCGAAATAAGCATCTAAATTGTAGGCAGTGCGAACGTAAAGGTCGGGAGCCGTCGCGCTTACTTATAGCGGTGCATGCGTTGGATTCTATCTCGATGTGCGCCCCGGCGCAGGCGCCGCGAGAGCGAACGCGCTGAGCCCCTAGGCGCCGGATCCCCCGAGCGGAGCTGTCCAGACTCAATGGTATAATGAAGTTCTTGTTGTCAGGGATGCTGGCGCGTCGGAAGCAGCAGCTCGCCCTATGGACGATGTGTGCCCGTGGGACGCGGCGCCCGCGGCCGCCTCATCCGGGCGGACGCCCTCGGCTGAGTCGGCCGGGCCGGCCCTCGCGGAGCCCGCGCTGCAGGCGCAGCCCTCGCAGGAGCGGCAGCCCTCGCAGGAGCGGGTGCCGGCGCTCGAGAAGCAGGAGAAGCTGCGCTCCTCGCGCAAGAACTCCTCGCAGCTCGACTCCTGCTCCTCCTCCTCGGACGTGAGCGTGGCCATCGCCGAGGTCTCGGAGCGGCTGCGCAAGACGAGCGGCATCGCCGAGCGCGCCGCCGGCCCGCACCACCAGCACCTCCAGCACCACCTGCAGCAGCAGCCGGCCGGCCCGATCCAGCGCAACCTCTCGATGGGCTCGGCCCAGCCCTGCCGCGTCAAGCTGGCCGAGACGACGCGCGCCAGCGTCTCCACCTGCAGCTTCCCCTCGCCCCAGCACTCCTTCGACCTCTCCTACGCGGGCCAGCTGCACCACCAGACCTCCAGCGCCGCCGAGCTCACGCCCACGCGCTCGGTCGTCACGGTGCCCGAGGAGGTGGAGCAGCCGCCGCCGCCGCCGCCGGCGCTGGCCAGGTCGAGCGCCAAGGCCCCGCTGATCAGCATAAGCGCCATCGTGGGCGACCTGCCGGAGGACGCGGCCGGCCCGGACGAGGAGCCGGCGACCGAGACGCCGGACACGAGCAGCGACTGCGCGCTCATGAGCGAGCCGCTCACCCAGGCCCAGAGCATGCCCGAGGTCGAGGAGGACGAGGCGGCGGGCCCGCCGCCGGAGGAGCCCGCGGGGCAGCCGGACGCCCAGCAGGACAGGCCCGAGCAGCCGGCCGAGCCGGCAGCCTCCCAGGAGCAGCGAGACAATAATGTTAACGAAGTTTGTCCATGGGAAGACGAGTGAGTCCATTTACCGCTTTTCACTCCCCTCGTCTCTACATCCGCTAATCGCCTCTTTTCTTTCTTCCAGGGAAAATTGTAGAGTGGACGCGCCCTATGTAAAAACCTATGCGACGTTAGGCTATTTGTAAGTGCTTATCTCACCCATTTTACACTTAAGAGAAAACTTTGCAAATTACAGATTCTTGCTTTTCCCCGACTCTCGGAAATCGAACGACTCAATCAACTCTCGCGTACAAAATATACTGCAGTAATAATGGTGTAGCTATCCAAGAGAAGGCCGAGTCGAGTCAAATCATAAGAATGAATTTTACTTGTTCAATTCGTCACAATATATAGCTGACTCTAGTCGCGTAAACGTTAAGAACAGAATTTAAGCTAAAATAATAAATAAGCTTACATTGAATCGTAAGGTCGCCTTCAAATTTAACATGACAGAGAAGGAACAGAACCGAATGAACACCATAACTAATAAATAAATGACACATGAAATGACGGAATGGCCTAAAAGATTATAAGTTTTATCGTCGCTTTCATTCAGCAGAACGATTAAATCTCTTTAATAATGACAAAACATTATAAGAGCATTGAAGCTTTGAAGAAAACAATTCGGTTTAGCAGGTGCATATTATGCTATACATCTAACTCACGGGATTTTTTCTGCACAAAACAGAGTTTTTTGAAATTAAAAACGCACCATAGCACTTTAGTAGAGAATCTCTATAATTCGTCTTTCAGTGAAAATAATATTAAAACAAAAGTCTTGTTGTCTATAAAAGTTGTTGGTGTATTTACGACAAATAATAAATTATATTAATTATTAAAGTGCCATGTGCAGTCTTGGTGTAGAGTGTTACAACAAAATAGAGGAATACTTATAATAAAACATATAAAGTGTAATGTTGGAATAGCCGAAATATTCTACTTGTAGTTCATTCTGATTATTTAATATGGTATATAGTATGCCAGGATACGTTTCAAGGGATCCTGTCAAAATTGAGCCCTCTGACCAATCTCTTGAATCGCTATCGAATACATTATACCATTTAATACGTTAGATATCAATGAGTTGTATTTCAAAATTAAAATGTGCTAATGTTTTGATAATTTTTTAAAAATGATTTTTTATTACGTAAACTAATGTTTGAATATGAATGATATTACGTTAGAAGCTTCTCAATGTTTTCGCACCGATTTTAAAAGAATATAACAAATTTAACCTGTCAGAAAAATTTAATAATAAAGAGAAATGAATAACTATTATGAAGATATCCGAAGATCTTTCGGCTCGAAGATATAAGTATATGTTATTAGATGCACTGAGTAAGTTCAGTGCGCTCTCTAGTTCGATATTGATGTTTTTTGTGTCTAATTAAACCCTATATTAAGAAAGAATAAATATAAATTTGATGTATACTGTAGACATAATCTATTCCGTACATTGCTTACAAAAGCGGGGAAAAACAAAGACAGGAAAATCCATCGTCGGCATCTCCCAAGCCAACGACGCCGTGCGACGGGTTTTCAATCCGATATTGTCGGATATAGTAGTCCGTAGATGTGCGGACGAAACGTGTGCGTGCGTGTTTTTTCGTGTATTCACTTAATTAAAATCAGACGATATTCAAGATTACAATACGATGACGAAGTGCGTGACGTAACTTCGTGCCTCAACAGAGGCTGTTATTTAGAATTTTCAAATTTTAGAAGAAAAAAAATGAAAAAGAAAATATATAAGGCAGTGTCCTTTAGTAGCATTATAGGCTTTAAAGCTTGGATACGAATTTTACTAGTCGAGCTGTTCGAGTTTGTGAAATGCGTTACTCGATAAAATATTCTTTGAGCAAAAAATAAATTAATGATAAATACTCGCATTTATTAGATTTTGGCATTGATTTTTTCGGACTTTGCTAGACAAGAGTCCACATCGAAATGTAGCAAGAAATCGTGAAATATTAAAAAAATTAAATAAATAAAACAGCTTACATTGGACAATGTGATATAATAGGATTTTCTATAAAGCGATTGCATATTTTTATTGTGACGAATTCAACAGACGTTCATCTTAAATGAGTCTCAACGAAAAAGGGCGTATTTGACTATAGACAGCCGCATAATCTATGAATATCTCTTTGTTAACTGTATGATAGAAAGACTAGCAAAATAACCTGTTTATTCCTTAACTAAAAATGGTATTGACTCGGCTACCTGAATCAAGGTACAAAAAGCTTTTTGAGACGTTCGATTTCAGATATTTGGAGAAAAAAGTAGTTTCTAATAGCGGTATCTTCATTGAAGCCCAATTTAAGTTTAGTGTCGTTCTTATTCATTAAAAAATATAAAAAAAGTATATAAGCAGTTATAAGTTCGTAAATCCGCCGTCAGCAAATGGTACATTTTGATGCGAAGAAAAAGTGTTATTCGATTGGTGCGCTGGCATACTCTTTTTCTTTTTGGAGTCATTCCGGAAGAAGAGAGATTTTCGAAGAAGAATGACACACCCGTGTTGGAAAATCAATCAAAAAAGAGTGGAGAGAAAAGGAAGTAAAGTCGTGCCGAAATTTTTAAATGCCGTGATTACAGTGTATGTAAAAGTAAATTATTAAAGTGGATCGAGCGATAATGCTCGGCGCTATCGTACGTGCTTATCAGTTTACTGACCCGTATGATTAGAAAGAAATAAACTTATTATACTTACGATTGTATCGAACGATATTATATAAACGCCATTGCACACTTAAGAGTACCGAGGGGGCACACGCAAGTTTACAATGTACTCTTTCGTATAATTGTAAAAGTTTACGTTTTTCAAGAAATAGATCCAGTGTGCATCGCCAAAACTATGTTGTGAATAATAGGCACTTCGAGGGGCAGAATCCGGCTATTTATTGGTAAACAGTGTTTATACTTACCGAAGCCTGTCAATTTTGGCCTCCTTTAAGGTTCAATTCACAACTCTTATTTGATGGGTTGCTTGATTAAAATTTCATTTTTCTGGTTACTTAATTTCCAGTACATGTGTGTAATTTTCATTCTTTTTATTTAACTCCTAAAAAATACCCTTTAAACAATTTCGTTGTTTTACTATAAAGTATTAAAAAGCAATCCCTGTCATTGATATTCTCAGTTTGATTGAAGAAGGTACTAGCACAGAATACTCAGAATTATGATTGGAAAAACGCACAAAATGTGCAGTTGTGTATTCTTCACGAAAAAATACATTTTACAATATTATGAAACATTTCTTATTTGTATTAAGTAACTGTCTTAAATTTAAAGAAGATATTCCGAGAAATGGTACGATTCCGAAACAAATCGCAAGTTAGTACCTTGTAAAGTAGATTCTGAGTAGATATCTTCTCCATGTTGATGATATTTATTAAAATATTTATTATTTGAAACAAACAAGTAAAGGAATTAAAAAATAATTATTTTAATAGTATCTAGTGAACATTCGACTTTTTGATCAAAGCAATCCTAAATGTTTTTATTTACATTAATAAATTTCAAATATGCATGCTGTACTAAGATTAAATCATCTTAAAAATCAAGTTTAAATAAATCAATCTAAAACTTTATCAAAAAAATAACTGATGAATGTTCTGATGTACTAAAAGAATATAGATAGTATAAATGATATCACTATTTTTAATTTTAATTTCCGGTTTGGATATAAGATATCTAATATAATACTTGTGACATTAGAAAAAGAGTCATATAATTAGTATTTTAAATTAGTCAAAATAATTATCTTTCATTATTTTAATCAAGTTGTCTATGAATTCAACTCTCAGATGTATCTTTAGATGTCAGGCGAATAATAGTGTTGTAAATGTCGTCCACATTTATTATGCATATAAAGTAATTTAATTTATCAGCTTTATTAAATGTTGTTTATGAATATTCAATATTAATATAATATTATATTCAATTAATTTATACAATTCAACAAATAGGTATTTTTGTTGAAGAAAAAAGACTGTATGTTGCGTTCTATTTGTTTATATTTTTTAATTTTTTTTTACTTGAGTATATTTTTTATTTCAACGAAATACAGATAATTATAGTATATTTTAATGTTATAGCTGTTTGATCAAATTATCATTTCTTCTAGCACTTCGAAAATTATGTCATTAACTATTAAGTCTACACAAATTTAAGTATGCATACTCAAAGGTGCCTTTTATTAATAAACATAAATTTCATTTAAAGTAGTTTAATCAATATAAGGTTTCCGTGATATCCGATAAGCACAACTTCTACAACGTACAAATCCGATATTATGAAATGTACAAAGTAAATTCAGATTTTTTATAATAATTTAAATAAATTATATATTTTTATCAATAAGCATGAAAAAAGTCATTTATAATAACGTTATGCACAATTTTTAATTTTTCGTTAAAATATTATTCAAAGTCTGGTTTTGAATAAATATTCATTTTTGTTAATGCAAACATTACAAAGGTACTCGCCAATTTGATAGTAAATTTTATAAACAATTTTACTTCATCAGTCTAGTCATAATTCAAAAATGGAACGATTATTAAAAAACAATCTATAAGCGGATCCTGATCTTTAGATATGTTAAAAAAACAAAAAAACAAAAAAATCAACGTTGGTGTCGGCTAATAATTAATTACGACATTTTCGATGTGTGCAAACTAATGATTTTCGCATAGCTTAATCGGAAGACTGAAAACGTACCTGAAGTAATAAACCACAGAAAAAAAAAAAAACAAAAAAAAAACTTAAAAAAGTAAGGAGAGAATAACGTAATGCATTAATTGTCCGCCCGCTCGAACCGATCATCTTGAGTGTGCACCCCTCGTTCTCTGCAACTTAACGTCAGACTTGAAAAAACAAATGTAATTGCAAAAAGGTTGTAATAAAAATCATGCAAACTGCAAAAATTTAAAGTTGTCGTCGACTATCGTTTCTCGCGTCTTAGAGAAAATGTAAATCACGCGTCCCGACACCCTTTCTCTCTGATCTTTGACTAATTCGCAGAGGAGAAAGTTACTCGTCTCACACTTTGTAGTTAGGCTCGTAGAGTTGTAAGACAGATGATAAAAAGATTCTTAAGCCAATTGCTTGTTACCAGAAAAAATGTGTAAAAATAAAAAAGAAAAAATATTATTGTGACTCGCCGCGAGCGGTCGCGGTGGAAAAGCGCCCGAAAGTTGCCTGACGATATTTTACGTGGATTTTGTTATTGGTATTACCTGTTTACTTTGAATGTCACTCGGAGCTAAGCACTCCTTAGTTCAAAATGAAAATTTATACACATGACTACATAAAAATGTTCAAGCACCTCCAGCGAAATGCATTGTTGAAAAGTCTTACATTAAATGAACTGTTTTTTCATAGTACATTCGTCAAATCATTTGAATAACTTTTCAAACTTTTTATCCTATTCACAATAAAAACTATTTAGTCGTATTTAAAAGGTGCAAAGATATGAGTATATATACATATGAGAAAAAAGCAGAATCCATAGCTAGCAAATTTAGAATGCTGCCTGTAAAAAAGAGAAGAAATAGAAATGAAATTCCTGTTGATAAGCCTTTAAAAATCAGGTTTATTAAGCATCATCAATTAGTGTACAGGATAAGGTTGAAAAGTAATTCAAAAATGGCAGAAATTCATGTGTTGAGCAAATCTACTGCGATAAGAAAAATCCAATTATCCGTCAGAAAAGATAAATAAAGCAGCTTGCATAAGTATCGTACAATAAAAGAAAGGCAAATGTTAGGACATAAATATATATTACTTTGTTCAAAGAGCCATTCTCAAGTAAGTGCCATAGACGTTCGTGTATACATATATAAATATATAATATATAAAAAAGGAAATCGTTCGCCGGCCTTTCCGCGCTTTAACGTCGCCCAAGCGCTGCCCCACAAGTCTCGCATAGGTGCTGAATTATTACTGGGTGTTTTAAGAGCGAAAATACTATAATTACAAGGAAATAATTAAAGATTTAACGTAATGAGACAATGATTGAGTCTCTCGCCTTTTAAACTCTTCTCAATGGGTGATAACATAATAAACAGCGCTAAGTCAACAGCTATGGCATCTGGAAAATTGAAAAACACGTAAAATTATGTATGAGCAGAGAAGAATCGTGCGTAGTAAAGGCGAGAACGTAAATGATAAATGTTGGATTATAAAGATGAGATTATAATGATTATTATTATTATAAACTTGTAACCGAACGACGTGTTAAGTAAAATAAAAAAAAGGTTGTTGCAACAATGAAAAAAGTTATTTAAGAAAAAAAGAAAAAGTTTTAGAAAAACGTGGAGTGTTATTAAGACTAAAAACTTCTCAAAGTACGGTAACAAACTATGGACGTTAATTATGTTACGTAGCGCGGTAGATCGATGACTAAAAAATTATCAAATTAACAAAGTAAAGAACAAAAAACAGGAAGAAAACTAAACAAAAAAATATCAGAATACACGAAAAATTCAAAATCAGGTGATGTCTTTATATTACACAACATAAGTGCGCTAGTGGCCAAGTGCATTGTGCACCATTTTATTTTGGAGCTGCGTTAATTTATTTCTTCGACGATGATATTATTATGACTATTACTATAATTATTATCAATATAAGAATTAAATGTAAGTGTGCATGATTCAAACGAGTGATCGTAGCTGCATTGCGAACGAAAGCGAGAGAGAGAGAGGGGGGGGAGAGAGAGAGAGAGAGAGAGAGAGAGAGAGAGAGAGAGAGAGAGAGAGAGAGAGAGAGCGCTTAAAAGACAGAAAACGTGCAAGAGCAAAGAAATATAAGACATAGGAGTGAAAGGGATCGAGAGCGCGAAATAAACAAAACAGAGAAATAAATGAAAAATGTTACTAGCTAGATATTATACCGTTATAGAATATAAAGGGCTTTAGTGTATATAGTTTTGTAAAGTGTTACTAGCGGTCAAGGATATGTAGTTGTGATCGCGTTTTTTGTGCCAGCGGTTTAATCGCCGGCGCCCGTGCGAATCTTATTGAGATGTTAAGAAAAAAAAACTATATAATATACATGATGACGAGTTGAAAGAGAAGAACGACAATGCTGAATTCGATAATTATAAGAGACAAATTATGAGGTTAATTTATGCGAGAGAGCCACGATAGAAAAACGAGGACAACTGTTATCGAAACGACGCATAAATAATAATCGACTGTTTCATTAAAATGCTGATGTGTATAGTATATTATATAAAAATGCAAATGCATTATATATAATATATAATGTATGCATTAATATGTAAGCTGTCAAATAGAATGTCCTAATATAAAATATAGTGCCATTAAATTGATTATTGTGTGTGTTTATATACCTACCACTGCAATAAATATCGAAATGTTTAATTAATTTTTTGCTTTAAACTAGGTATGTGAAAAATTTTCTTGATCACTGTTGCCTAGCCAGGAAGGTTACATGGTATTTAATATTAGAATACACGTAAGATACTCTAAACAATCACTTCATTTTTTTTAAATGTACATAGGATATTTGTTTTAATGTTAAAATAAAGACTTACAAAAGTATAAAGATTTAAAAATATATTGAATTTTAGTTGTAGTGCGATTTGTAAAAATATACTTCAATTTGACTTTGTTCTAAAACAGGAGTACATAAAAAAGTATTCAAAATGTGAACCTACAATTTAACATAAGATCAGGTGTTGATTTATTTTTCATCTAGCCACATTGTTGGACTAACCTGACAATGATTTTCATCAATTTCAACATATAAACAGTACGTTATGTAACAAGGGACTAAAGTCGCTGATTATTCCCGCGGGTGAATTCACTGCCCGAGCGAACGTAGCGAAGCTCGGGCAGTTATCACCCAAGGGAATAATCGACTTTAGTCCCGTGTTGCATATAGTACTTTATTTCCCTCTTCATTGTAGCCACTTTATAGATTAAAAATTATTTTGTATTTACATGTTATAATTTGGTTAATTTTAACCAAATTCACTGGAAACGTAGACAATTAGACGATGTTATATTAGCTGGAATAAAAATTTTTATTCCTGCAAATGCGGGAATCAAACGCGATTTTTGCCTCGCTTTTCAGGCTATAAAAATGGTCATTAAAGTGGAGATGGGAATAAAAGTATAATATTTATTTTAGACTTACTTTTAATTTTTAATTTATTTAACCATTTGAAGTTTTTTTTTTGTTACTTTGCCTCCTTTTGTATAGGATGAGAAATTATATACGTAAATTTAAGGTTAATTTACCTGTAACATAATATATTTTATTCCCATCTCCATTATAATGGCCACTTTTATAGCCTGCGGGGCAAAAATCGCGTTTGATTCCCTCTTTTCCATTATTCCCGCTAAAATAACATGTAAATATAACATAATTTTTCATTCCCATCTCAACAAATATGGCCACATTTCCCTGAAAAGCGGGACCATAATTGGATTTGTTTCCCTCTCTCAACAAATTTAACGTATGCGGGAGATATGGTCTTATATCCCGCTTTTGCGAAAAATACTTAAATTCCATATAAACAGCCAAATATCAATAAATAATAATCTTTATACCACTCTAACCTCAAAATCACAACTTTGGTATGATTTTTCGGCGCTCGTGGTATAAAATATCGTATGA
>UXGD01007481.1:0-10864 GCA_900474315.1 Torymus auratus | reverse complement strand
GCGTACTGTACGCCCTGCGGGCGAAAAACAGCCTACGCATTTTACGCTCCTCGTGGAGAAAATTAGTATATGCACCAAGGGAGTAAGTAAAGAATCCCTCAGATCGCATATTTCTCACCGCATTATATGCGATCTGAGACATTCTTTACTTTTACTCTCTAGGTGCATAATCAACTATTTTCGAATTTTGATAACATGTTAAAAATTGTATCGTAAGACATTATAGCATAATGAAAATTAAGAATATCTAAGTATAATGATCCAATTCACCCCAATGGTCAAATTATATACAATTCTGTATTTTTGATCAATAAAAATCTTGACTCGTGGACTTTTTTAAGTTTTGTGAATTATTATATAAATTAAATACAGCCCTGATAAAACTGTTAACATATAAGTTAGCTATTTTTGAGTTAGCTTTATGGCTAAAAAAATATTAAAAATTAATTGACTTTGTTGCACATTATATCGACGGCGGAGCGGAACAAGATGTTATCTCGGCTGAGGCTAACAGAAGATGCTATCTCGACCGAAGCTCACATCAGAAGATGCTATCTCGGCCAAAACTAGCTGGAAAATGCTATGTTACTCGACCAAGGTAGTATCTTCTGTGAGTCCCGACCGAGATAGCATCTCCTGTGAGCCTTGGCCGAGGTAGCATCTTCTGTGTGCCTCGGCCGAGATAGCATCTTCTGTTAGCCTCAGCCGAGATAGCATCTTGTTCCGCTCAGCCGTCGATATGTACTCTTAGATGAATTTCATTAAATTTTCTTCATGTAAAACTTGTCCATCTTTATATCTGTACTATTATAAGATTCATGTGACGATATTAGTTTACAATTCGTAATTTTGTCAAATATATTAATATTAATAGTAATTTTTTAAATATAAGTTACCTTAAACTTTTAGATTTTATTAAAGAATATTTTTAGAGTATAAAAATACAGTTGCTTCCTCAATACCACATTCCCGCAAAAAATCCGACGTATATACGCAAGTCTATTGTGAATTAACATACTTCGATCTTTGTAAAGTTCTTTGAAAATATATAGATTCCTACGAAAGATGCCGTTCAACGATTGAAAAAAGACGTACTTTATTCGTCCTGGTTATTGCTTCCCCTGTGAAATCCCGTCGCCGATTCGAAAAGATCAAAGCTTCTACTTACATAGATGTGTGTGGCTAAAAAAATGTTCAGTTATTATATGTATATAATTCTGTAATCCGTCGTTTTATAACATTGTTTTACTCTTTTTATTTTTTCTTACTTTATCTATACATTCGGGATCGACGAAGAGTGTAAAAAGAGGGTGGTATAGGAGTTTCCGACACGTAGAATCGATTTTTTCATCTACTACATTACAATCAGCTTTGTTTTTGTTATTTTCAATCATAACGCGTATAGAGAGCATAGAAATAGTATAACAAAATATATGAAATATTTATAAAACAAGTGCCCGCCGTAGATTGTGACTTAAACGACATCATGGGTTTTTATTTGCTAAGTGCGTATATGGGTGTACATTTTTTTTATTTTTTCCTCGATTATGTCGTGTTGTTGTTGGGTAACGCGCGTACGTGACGAAGCGTAAAATGAAGAATGAAATAGATTTTGATTCTTAGTGAGAAAATCAATTTTCCCCGTATCGCGTAGTATAGTTTATTACAACGTGAAAAATAACAAGCAATAATAGCGTTTTTGTACTTTTTGAACGTTATAGAAGATTAAAAAATTATGTTCAACCGAAATAATTAGTATAAAGTCAAGTTTCATAGACGTTTTCATGAATTATAATTTTATGATTCATATAAATGGACATTTACTCCGAACTCTCGTTTTTTCATTGCATTTTCATTTTGTAATCGATAGTTTAAAATTATTTACTTACAGCTTATTTAAAAGAATTACAATTATATTTACATGCACAGAGCAATTGAAACCTAATATTTACAACTTATCAAAAATAAATTACCAACTAAAATTCGATCTTCGTTATTATTGACACCTACGTTCTCCGTTTCGACACGATTCGAGTCTTAAAAATTTATTCATTTGCTTTTTTTATACTTATTCCTCGTCCAGCGATGAATAACATTTCATTTATCTTGTGGACAATCGACGTCGAGCTCTCACAATGTACGGCGTGGAAAATTGAACGAATATACGATATTGTGCACGTGGCCCTGTGGACCGTGCAGCCATCACATTTTTTTCTTCTGAATTAATTTTTTTTCCTTATTTACAAACACTGATTTAAGCGCTCGGCTAGAATACTTACAATTATTATATGCACACTTTCTTTACAAGTACGCTTTCTGTACAGTTTACATGTATCTTTCGAGAGTAATGAACGAAATCCGCCTCAAGAACTTTCCTCGATTTCGCGTAGTTGTAGCTAGAACATTTAGACTTTTTGAATTTTATGTTTTTTTCTTCTTTTTTTTTTTTTATTCAAAACGTCACAATGTTTTAAGGAGGAAGTCGAGCTCTTGAGAAGATTCGAGCGATCGTCATGAGAATGGTTGTAGCTTTGAAGGATAAAATACAATTCGACGATCGCTCGACATAACGTTATACATTTACATCGAAGTTTCTGATGGAATTTATTGCTACATTCAAATTCTTAAACAGACGACGCATTGACAATCTTGCGATTCTTTTTTTTACTTGTGTCTTGTGTTTGTTGAAGTATACAGTAAACAGTGATTTTTGTTTTTCAGATAAAACGTCGGTTTTTCTTTTCATTCCTTACACGCTAAATGTACAATTGCTCAGAAGATCCCGACCTGCCGGTGACATTTCATCGAGTCATCTGCGTGCGATAAAATGGTTAACACTTTGCTTTGTTTTCTTGTCTAACTCATCACAGCATGAAATACGTATGCACTTAAATTATGGAATGATTTAGGAGTCTTTTTTCGCGGAAGAATAAACGATTTGGCCAACGTCGAGCCCTCGTCACGACGGTTCTCAATCGAGACTTATATCAGTTGTTGATTTTAAATTTTAAACGGAAATCAAAGATCTATTATCGACTGAAGCATAATTTATAGATAATTGTATTTATTTACTTAGACAGTTGCATGATTACCTATATACTTTGAAATTGTAATCACATTATATAGCTCAAAACTAAGTGTCGTTATTTAGTTTTTAATGTGCTTTTAGAGAATAAATTTTAAAAGATAGTCAAAAATTGTAATATAAAAAAATGTTATAATATTGTTTGTATAAATATTATCGATTATTTTGTATTTATTATATTTTGTGATTCAGTCGACAATGGGCATATTTTATATCTGTACCCGTTAAAAACATTTTGCGTGAAAGCCGTTTCTTATTTTTGAAAAAAAAGCCGACAAAGCTGATCCTTCTCTAATACGGATTCTTAAGATATTTATATCATGAATAAAAATTTCTGTGTCACCGCCTGAGAAACACAAGCACAGTATCAAATTTTGTTTGATAAATCCCTCGAAAAATCTACAGTATACAAAAAATTACAAAGAGCCAGATCTTTGATTATAATGGAGAGGAGGGAAAACGCAATCTAACTTGAAATCTGCGTGAAACTCTATATATATATGTAACGATCGAGACGAATTTGTGCCTTTCATTCCTTGCCATTGAATTCGGAAACAGAGATATGTCAAGCAACGAGTTCTCTCTTATTTTGTTCGATATGTAAGGTATATATACTCGAGATAAAGATATGGATACGATATGTAAGATGAAAAATGTGGATTCTTCAGTACTTTTGTGCGTTCTGCGCTCTGTAATTACGTCTCGGCCTGAAGCGAGAAGGAAACGTCGCTTAGAATCCCTATCTTAAGGTATATAATATATGTATATATTGACAACACAATGTTATGCGTTCCGTCGCAATAGTGGAAAATTATATACAGATGTTGAACATGTATTAATCGAATTACCTTGAAAGAGACACTTTCACAAAATCAAAGAAAAAAGTCAATCATTTTATAGTTTTTAATTAATTTTTAGAATAACATCATTAAGGAATGATGATCGTTTCGAAAGACTAAGACTCCTTTTATAGATTCACTCATCCCAACTTATTGATAAGCGGAAAGTGTCTTTTTCAAAGTAACCATTAAACTGAAATATATAATTAATTATAATATATAATTAAAACTTCCTAAACTAAAAAGATGGCCATTTTGATTTTTGAAATTTTCTATAATAATTGTTGCCACGGCTTAAGGAGTAGACATGATATCATTATAGATCATTAAGAATGTAGCTCTTCAGCGCAAGAAAAATAAAAATATTTAAGGAAACAGATGGTATAGACGCATTTCATGCGTATCATCGCTATATCTAATTAACTTTCAACTTTCCTTGCGTCAAAGAGCATCGTTCTTCACAGCCTCTACCTCGAAAGCTCTATAACAATGCAGTGTGGCAAAATGGCCATCTTCCTCGAACTAAAGTTCATAGCGATAACCTCCCGTGATAAGAAGTTCGACTAATCCGCAATTGACACCCGTTAAAGTGGAACACGCACGTAGAATACGACAGTGCGCGCAGGTGATCCATTATCGGAATATACAGAGGGGCTCGCGCATTATTCCGGGCAGTAACGCGTGTATGATGCAGCACGTCGGGAAGAGCGAGCGCGCGTCGTTGTCGTCGCGTGCCCGGGAGGGAAAATATACAAAAATATATCGTAAGCGTGCTCTCTGCGCACTGCGCAGACGCAGCCCCGCACTGGTGTGCTCCTTCTATGGCTCTCGCTGCTGCTCCTGCTGCTGGACTTATATCTCGGTGCCGCTTGCCGTCGACGAGTCCTCTGCACTTGCTTGGCGCCCTGCAACAATTATGACCAATTTAGTAGGCTGTACTTTCCTCAAAGATTGATGCTTTCTTATTTTATGCTGATTTTAATGTTTTTAGCTAAATCACTTGATAATTCTTTCTTCCAATAATTTTTAAGTAGCTTCGGTAATTTAAATTTAAAGAAGTTCATTTGATTTTTCTAACAAATTGTGGTACTGTGTTATTTTAGTCACGTTCCCCGGGTGGAAAAGCTGCCGCAATAAACATTCTAGCTCTAGTTGCGTCAAAGTTTTATATGAAATTGACGTTACGGTGCAACATTGCGGTTTTGAACTGTAAACGTCGATTTCAAATAAAACATTCAAGCGTTGGAAAACTAGAACTTGCCCGCCGATGCTTGAAGTCAAAGTAAAAGGCTTGAAACTACTATTAAATATGTCAGCGTTTATAAATGCATATATTTCGTCACGTGAGGTGATAGTTGTAATTTATACATGTATTATATTCTGTTATATAAATGTTTTTACGAAGTTTAATAGTTAATAATACTTATAGAGTGCCAATTTTAAGGTAACGAAAAGTTTGTGTACTTTAAAACTGGAGAGTATACTTCAGAGGACGTCTCTCAAGGGACTGTTGCATTCAAGTCCATTTCATTTTCTCTTACTATTTCGTAGGCCCATAAAAGTGCGCAGAGATAAAACATTGCCAGTAGGGATTAAAGTTATACGGCACTTTCTCGCTTTATGAATATAATGTTTATCTTAGGAGAAAAATTTTATTGGAATGAAGTTTTTTTATTCGTATGTGAATATAATGTTGCTACATAAATAAGAGTCATATGAGCCAAGATGCATCGAAATTCATAAACCAACTCTAATACAGAATAATTTATACAACATCAACCCACACTCGGAATGAAAGTAAAATATTTGTCCGATGCTACTTCTCATGCCAAATATATAATAATATCCTAGGTGAACTCCCTCTACAATATGCACAAAAAAAACCAGCAAAGATAAACAGGGACACAAGTGAGAACGAGAAACGAACCAGGGCGCTCAGGCGAGACTCAGCTGTCGAAGGGATCGAAGGTGAGTGATCGCGACTCGGGCAGCCGATGGAGCACCTTGAAGGCCTGGTACAAGGGCGACGACTTGTTCTCGGCGTCGCCGGCGCTGAAGCGATGCCGCACCCTGCTGTGGGCAGTTGTAGCGCCAGTGCTGTTGTTGCTGTCCCAGTAGCCGGCTGGGACGTGGCCGATGCGCTCGGAGGTGCGACGCTCGTACGGGTAGTCGACGCCGCCGCTGCCGCCGTCCACGCTTCGGCCGCCTGGAAAAATCCGCTAGCATGAGATTGAAGGAAAGGGGCTTTCTATGCTACTGCTGGTATTATGTTTAAACGATGATTTTATATGTTTCATTACAAGAGATTTATCCGAGCAAATTTATTTGAAGCGCGTAGTAAAAGTGGAAAAGGTACTTTTTATAAGAATTTTATAATCACTTAATTTTATAGAGTGAAATTATGTTTGATTACATAATTCTGATTATTTCACGTGAAATGATAAAAAATAAAAATAAATAAATAAAAATAAATAAAAATCATAGTACTATGATTTTTTTTATAAAAATAGTTTAGTTTGATTTTAGAGTTGGATTTAGAAAAACGATCCGCAAGTATAATGTCAGGAGCAAATAAACGAGGCTGTTATAAGCACATATGGCCCACGCAGTCATGATTTGAAACGTAATACGCCGCTCCTTTTGATCATGCTAACGCCCCGGAAAAGTATGTGTCTCGAGGGGTCGATCGCGCTGCGCGAAGCTCAAATTCGCTCATGAGTCGTGACTTGAAAACTGAGATCGGAAGTGCGGCCCTATATACATATATTTTATTCCGAGCGAGACAAAGACGAACGATCCAACGCCTTTATCGAGGACTGCCACGCGACGAATATGAATTCGAATCTCGCCTCTGCGCGTCTTTCGGGCGCGACAAACTTTCAGCGCGCATTGTATCTGTGTTCAAGACTATCACTTTAAATTTGCGCGAATGGTGTACTGCGTTACATTATTAGGCAAAAGGTTGGATTCGTGAATGGACATTGAAATTATTATATTGATCGATATAAATGAGCGAGTAAAATTAAAACGAGACGACTTTATGAAACTCTATATAAAATAAATGCTTCAGGGCAGAGAGTATGAAAAAAGTATTTTCGTATAAAAATTATTGCTTCCGACTGCATCGAGATAAAAGCGCCGCGTGCCACGAGCAGCCGTTGCTGCTTGCGTGGGAAATACGGCCGAGTAGTGAAATAGCGGCGGTTGTGCGGCGCGAAGTAAACTACAAATATCGCGAAACTCTCGTGATCCGTTTTACCAAGCAAAGATTTATTTTTCCACTCTATAGGGTTGCTTTGAATTTGAGTTACATTATGAAAATGTTATACTTCAAATTAATTAGAGTAAAGCGTGCAACGTAGAGACGCAATAATAACGCTTTATAGTTAAATTGCACGCGTATACTTCTTCGCCTCATCAGCTCTCGCGAGGATCTTATGGCTTATACTCGACGCGCGCAGTATGCGGCCGCGGATTACGCGCTGTGATATAAAGGGGCGGGGGGTGGATACGTCTCCATCGTAACGGAGAATAGTCATATATATCTACGTATACACGCGTTCGTTCGTGTGATCAGCGGACCATCCTACTGTGGCGCTAATCGAGTAAAGGATCCGAGCCAAACCATCTGCTGGTAATGGGATATACCGGAAATTCTATCTCTTTCTCTCTCTCTCTATAGCTCTAGCTCGCTCTCTCACCGGGGTACGGAAGTCGCTAACGTTGTGTATGTCTGTGTGTGTCTCTACGTCTGTGTATTCGAGCAATCGATTCTCTTATCGGGTATCGCCGTCGAGAACAACGGCACGGCGTGCGCTTGTGTTCGCAGCGGTGAGTCGAGTAAATTACGTGTGTTTAATGGCCTTCGCATGTCAGGTTCACCGGCTTTTTCTCGCTAATACTCGGGGATGGCTTAATATTATGTTCTGAAATATATTACTGAAATTTCAGAAATTTTATCAGACATTATTTCATTTCTGCGACAAGTTTAACATCTTTAAAAATAATCTTTTTCTCTTTTAATTCACAGATTCACAAGTCGTTTACAGTATGTACTGTAAACATTGTAGTGCATTCGATCGAGTTGACTAAGTTAGTGTTTCAAGAAGCTAGAAATTAAAACACACGAATTAAGAATATTAAAAAAAGAAAATAAGAATAAATAACAAATAAGAATAATAACAAATAAGAATATTGTTAACTGCACTCTGACCTCAAAAGCGATATAAATTATTGTCGATTGAAATAGTATCAATTTCTTAATTGTTTGCGATATTAAACTGTTTCTAAGGTAAATGGGGGACGACCCTTCCATTTTGTATGAAAAATGTAGTTTTTTTTTATAACGAATCAATTGGAATAAAAACCTCATTTTCGACAAAAATTTAGTTAACTATGTTCTTGCTTGGTAGGATAGTATATTACATTTGGACTTATTTTCTATTATTGAGATTTGTCGTGATGAGAAGGAGTACGGAAAAAGTTCTCGAAATCTGTTTCAATGTCCACCTTTATAAAACACTACTTTGAACAGTGGGACCGCCCACTATAATAAAGTATGAAAGCTGCCGATGGAATTATTACATCAATACTATACAAACATAAACTAAGTTTCAATATATAATAGAATTATGACGATACAACATATTATGCATGTAACAACATTTTTAAATTCATGACCTAACATTTTCTGTCCAACTGTTCTCCTTCTCTTATTGTTTCAATAAAATTTTCTAAACTATATATTTGAAGTCGAACGTCAACCACGCCTGTCCCTCACTATATACCAACTGCAAGTCCTCTCTATACCTTCATCATCCCGTGACCGATGAAAATCAAAATCCGTCCCGAACGTAAAATGCCAGGTGCGCCTCGGACTCTACCGTTTTCGTCAACTGCAATACGTGCATCCTTCGACTGTGGGTGGCACGGTTGCCAATCCAATTTCGCCAGAGCCAGGGCCGCGCTATTGGTACGCGAAAAGTTATATGCCACGTGCGTGGGTGGTTACCGGTGTGTGGCGAATTTGCTCGCGCCCACTTAGCACCTCTAGTTGGTTTGCGTATCTGGCGGCCCCATACTTTGTTCGACGAAGTTATAATAAGAAAAGTTACGGCTAACCTTACTTCCGCAAGCGGCGCAATTGCATTTACATTCTTTGCCATTCTTATTCTCTCTTATATGAATCGCGTATAATAAAGTCAGTCCAAAACTACGGTAATGAAGTACCGAAATAAGTGTAATTTTCTAAGGGGTATGATAAAATGATGAAATCTTATGGGGAAAGTATTAACTTTGCTGATTACTTTTTGAAATTAGGTTTCTGAAGATTGCATCCGTGGTTATTATAACATTCGTGATTGAAATTATATATATTATAATATATAAGTCTTATTGATGAGTAATAATATATATTTTACACAGCAGGCCACGTGCAAAATGTTAAAATCGGAAAAGACGACAAACTTAGTAAGAGGTATAAAGAATGCATGCGAGGACGTAAGGAGCTGAAGGACGTACCTGGCGACTGGTGGGGCGACAGCGCGGGCGAGCCGAGGGGCGAGGGCGGGAGCGGCTCGTAGGGCGGCGGCGGCGGCGACGTCGTCGAGGGCGTGGGCGAGGCGGCCGTCGGCTGGGCCACCGGCAGCAGCGCGACGCCGGGCCGCAGCACGAGGTCGGGGTCGAGGCCGAGGATCCTGAGGACGCGTCGGGGGTCGGAGCGCGCCCACGACTCGAGCAGGTCCGCCGGCCAGTCGGTCTGCGTCGACTGGCTGACGAGCCGGTGCGGGTGGAGGGCCGGGTTCGCCGACCAGCACAGCGCGTCCGGCGGGTGGGAGGAACTTCGGGCCAGAACCCCGCTGCCGGCCGCGCCGCGACCTGGCGTCGGCAGGTTCGGGTTGCTCTGGGGCGACGCGCTCGCCAGCATCTGCAGCGCCTGGATGGCGTTTCGCACCTGCGATAAAAACCACGCACAATCAATTGTCGTTCTCTATATAGCATTCGTCTTTTAAATTGTTATGTCTAGGAACCTCGTAGCTGAGCGTCGCGACGTCTTGGTGCAGGGTGAGCACCTGCGTGTCGAGCCTCTCCACGGAGCCCCGCAGATGGTCGTCCTGCGACTCCTGGGCCTGCAGCTGATCCCTCCGACTCCTGAGCACCCCCTTCGGCGGCCTCTTGTTGCCCTGGTACTCGTCCCTGCGCACAAACAAGCGCCCCGTTAGCCGGCGAGTTTAATCGAGCAGACTATTCTAATGCTATAGGTATTGTACCTGAACTTGGCGTGGCGCGGGCTCGACGAGGCGTGCAGGGGCGAGCGGTTGGGTGGCGAGAGCGGCGAGGTTTCGCCCTCCTCGGGCACGTTCTCGTCGTCCTCGCTGATCGAGGGCAGCGTCAGCGACGGGCCCCCATTTATCTCCGACTCTTGCTGCTCGGGACAAGCGAAACGAGATTAATGGCCGGCAGTCGTGCTTCTCTCTTTTTTTGCTTCTCGCCTTTTGCCTTCTTTTAGGCCCGCTTGTACCTTGCCAGGGGCTAATTAATAATACACTCTACTCGCAAGCGCATTCTTTTTGGAGGCGCATGCAGCGGGTTTGAGCTTGCCTTCTAGTATATCCAGTGCGTGAGGGTCTTTCAAGTTATTGGATTGCTAGACTATAGGTATTTCTTTCAATATTTTGAAGAATTTCATTTCTTTTCGATTTTTTCTACATCGGTATTAACGAGCATGAAAGTATATATGTACAGTTTTAATGTAGGAATGGTGATGTTAAAAGATATTTGTATGAAATGAAATAATCAAACAAATCTAATTTAAGGGGGTGGCATAGTCGTATCATTACCGACTGAGTAATTGGCGTAGTTTAAAGCTTATTAAAAATAAAATACGTAAATTCACAAAAAATCAAGAGAACACCCTTCTGCAGTTTTGAACGTACTATCA
>UXGD01007480.1:0-10865 GCA_900474315.1 Torymus auratus | reverse complement strand
ATTATTTTCTATCTTCACATAACAACAGTCAGTCTTTGATATTGACATTAACCTTCTTGAGAATTCTGTAAAATTATGAGAAATATGAGAAGTAGAGACATGCATATCTCTGCAGTGATATTCTCACCACGCTCACCAGCAGTAAGGCCACCAATTTGTCTTCGACCTGCTTTAGCAATGATTCTAGGTGATGATTTAGGCACAATTGACATACAAGCGGATTCCCAGATAACGCCTTTTACGAGCGGATTCCCAGATAACGCCATTCTATTCGGGAGCGACGAAAATATATATATTTATATACAGTTTTATATGAGGATAGAACTAATAGAAAGGCGTTATCTCGGAGTCCGGCCGAAGAAGGCGTTATTTCGGAGTCCGGCCGAAGAAGGCGTTATCTCGGAATCCAGCATAAGAAGGGGTTATCTCGAAGTACGCCCGAAGAAGGCGTTATCTCACACGAATATTATATGTCTAGACAGTGCTGCCTACTTAAATCTGAGCCTGAAAAATTTACGTGTGAAATAACGCCTTCTTCGGGCGGACTCCGAGATAACGCCTTTTTCAGCTGAATTCCCAGATAACGCCTACTTCGGCCAGATTCCCAGATAACGCCTTTCTATTCAGAGGCGACGATATAAACATGTATAAGTATGTATGAGTATATACGAATCATTTTTACGCAGGCAGAGACATAGCAACATAAAGAAAAACTCCATTTTATTTGTACTTATATCTATATATAGTCATACCGTGTAAGTGCTATTTAAAAATTAAAGCAAAATTATGAACTTGGCACTATAATTTTTAAAAATCGCCATTACGCTGAAATTAGTTCATTTTGATCGATTTTGACGATTTAAAAAGGAAAGTGCCAAGTTTACAATTTTGCTTTGATTTTTAAACTTATAATATTCCAATAAAACTTGATCAATTGCTTTACTTAATTATTGATCACAGTTTTAATGTAAAAAAACTAACTTCTGAGTACATATATTACGAAGTGTAAATATCATAATTTATTTCGGATTGGTACATAATTATGAAATACAAGCAATGTTATGTTTTAGCCATAAAGTTAACTGAAAAATAGCTAGGTTCTGGTTAACGTTTCTACCAGGAATAACAATTCCAGTTGACAATTCGTTAACCTTAAGATGATTTAGAAAAAAGTAAGATCTATTTTAGTTGGCATATAACACTCAACATATGCCCATATGTAATACCCGGCCAGTTCTGGCCACTAATGGAGTGGCGAACATTGAGGAAACAAGACATTATTCCATTTTAAATGATACTCAGCCATAAAGAGGTTTTATCAACCCGAAGATACGTTAACTGATTCTTGAAGAAGTTTAAAGAAGAAGTAGAAATTATTAAAAATATTACATAAACTATAGAAAAGAAACAAGAAAACAAAATTAACTTTTCATTTTCATAAATATTAATCATATTTGTAATCATAAATATTCGGTATTTAAAATATCAGGCACGAAATATGTTGAATAAAATGATATTCTACTTCTAACCATATAGTTGTCGACCCGATGTCGTCACTATAAGTTAGACGCAAGGAACGCATGGTGGCCAGTTTTAGGCGCAACTCTCTCCCATAGATTTAGAATTGATCCATGTTTACATAATATTCGTGTATAGTTGATAGCAAATATTCAAAAAAGTATCTCAAATAGTTTCGTAAGATAACATTCTTTCATGAAAATGATTATCCTATGTAATTATTATCCTTGTCAGAAGTATGTTTAAAAACCCTATACTCACCCAAAGCTTTATCTCGTACTGTCTGACCCTACTGAAACATTTGACTGTTAATTAAATGTAGAATAGATATTGATTTCAAATCGATATCACTTACACTTTTCAAAAAGTAATTGCATTGTAAAATTTTATTTAATTTTTCATACAAGTATAATATGCAGTAAGAAATAACCCTGGATGTGCACACTGCGCTCACAAAATCGATTTTCTAGTTTTTCTTATAAGTTTTACTTTTTTCGTTATATAGAAAAAGTCTTTTCCTTCTAAGAAATGAAATAGTAAAAATTTTTTAAACAAAATGGCATACGCAACGTAATAATAATAGTCTTATCACTTCATAAATATAACCCAAGAAAAATAGATTTATTTTTCAAACTATGCGAAACCAAGACAAACTTAATAGTCTATTAATGGTCTATTGTTGAGATATTATAATTATAGTTGGTTATACGATAATTAATCGTATATTTAGATGTATTCATTACGTATAGTAACATAAATATAAAAACCTGAACTTTTTCTAATGAGCATACTGCGATTATATGATTATGAAAAAATCTGTCAACATCGATCAAAGCAACAAGATAAGGGCTATAAGGCCTTCTCTGCCATGCTTGATTTTTCTAAATAATGAGAAACTTTTCATAAAGCTTCACTCAAATTGAATTTTATTGTTATAAAATTGTATCTTTATTTATCTAAAACTTACTTTGCATATTCTAATGAAAATATTGAAATAAGCATTGAAAATAATTTCGGTAATGTTTCTCACTTTAAAGTTTTCTATATTCTGAAAATAGATGACTAATATCTAGGCCAGTCTGACGCAAGACTCTCTGTTCTACTGCTATTTTCTCATGAATTTACTATTACAACTAAAAGTATAATGCTAAACTAACAAAGCCCAATCACATCAGCCGATAAATAAAATTCCTATTTCTTCTGATAAATGTTATGAAATGAATGGGTACACGCGTACACACTCCTGAAAGCAAAAAGTAGTATCGATAAATGATCGAGCCGACAGTGACGGTAGTGTCTTCGTATGTTCATGTGGTACTTATGTATTTGAAATCTCAGTTATTTACATAAATATTTTTCATTTCCCTTATCAAGAAAAGATAGTTATTAGGTTTGATAAAAATATTTTTATAAGAAACCGTAAACCATCCATCCATGTAACAACATTTTTTCAATTTCGTGAATTTTCTCTCAATTATGGGAGATATTTAAATAATTTTTCTTAAAGAACAGGAGTTATTATTGTATTAGATTGTATATTATCAATAGATATAACTGTTTATGTGGGTACGTAGAAGGAAAATAAACCATGTAAATTGATGTGTGTACACGTACAATCATTCCGTGATACGCATAAGGTGATGGTGATGTAAAAAAAAAAAAAAAATGTACGTCTTAATTCAAAAAGACATAGTTTCTCAATAAATTACACGATCTGCATTGTTAAATGAAATGAAAATTTCAGAAATGTTCTTGAGAAAATAATTTTTTCAATTCGTTTACTAGCGAAAATTCCTCGCTCGGTCGGTTTATGTTGAATTATTTATTTTACTATAAATTAAAATCAATGTTATTTAGATAATTAATTTATATATTATTAAAATATCTTTTGTATCATGTTTAAAAACATTTTTAAATTGATATGTTTATTTATTTTTGTAATATTTATATAAATAGTAGCCAAAAATTATCCAAGCAATATTCAAGTGATGAAAAATCAAAGGGCGGGTGAGCAGAAAAAAATTGAGGAAACATCGCTTTAATATAATAGAGGATATTCTTGGTAGGTTGTATAAAAGCTACCAAGTAATGCTTAAATTACATAAAAATACTCGACGATAGTTCACGGTAATTATTCTCTATCAGCATTAACCCTTCTATATATCCCCACATTCGAAATGTAAGTCAAAACAGTCAATTTTTAAAGTAGTTAATCACGGGCGTTGAACAGTTAGGCGATTCCATAAGTTTTGGAGCGGAAATCCTCGTTCTTGTGCTTCCTTATTATCATATTTGCGGTAAACGAAAAATATAAGTCTTTGAGGTACGTGTCCTTTAAAATTTTGTCATTTCCGAATTCATCTTCATAGTATCTGCATCGATCCTCGCTCTTATTATTTCGGTACCACACTGCGCTTATAATTAATTTTTATTTGAATACAGATTCCCTGGACCTTGTAAGCATGTACCTCTCCACTGTGTCCTTCTACCTCTAGCATATAAAAGTTCGATAAGTGAGAGCAACGTAGCGACTGAGCGAACCAGTGTCCCATTCGGAAATGAGAGAGCGGATATTTTTCATGTATTTCACCGTTCACGTATCCATTTCCTGGACTTTAGTTTGAATTTCCAACAATTATTTTATTTGTGTATAAAAGTTATTGCGGCTCTTAATCTCATTTGCTCTAAAATAATTTTGTTAGCAGGTCTATAATGTGGCGTTAGATTTCTGTATCGATTCTTTAATGTAAATAATGTATATAAGTTGACTTTTGATCATGTTTTGAAAAATATTTTATTTCTTTTTCATTTCTATTAAATTATTATCATACAGATATAGTATAGTAGTATAATCTAATTATAAAACAATGAATGTAAGTGTCCTTAATTCTTATTTAGAATCATTTTAAAATTATGATACAATACATGATGAATTGATGAAAAATCAGTGTTTGCTACCTATGATAAAAAGTAGAATAAATGTATGATTAAAACCTATGGCAAATAATGAATTCAATGCTAGTTCATTGAACTACTACTATGCATATATCTAACCTGACATCTTTTGTATGTATAATAATTCTATCGTGGGGCATGCGGTGCATAGATTTCGAGCGATCATAATTTATTTAATAAATATTAAATCGGTTAATTGACTCGCGAAATTGTCAGTCACAGCAGCAGTTAGTCAATCAACGCAACGCAGTATTCGTTTCGCATCGATCGAGCTGCGAACTCGAGTGGATACCGCGCGAGAGGAAGAGAGACAGACAGCGCACGTGTTTTATATACAAAGCCGCGCGCTCACGAGATACACAACGAGCGAGCGTATGAAGCGTAATACGTACGCGAACACACTGCACTTGCGCCGGTCAACGTCCTTTGCGAAGGTTTGGATCGCAGCAGCAGCAGCAGCAGCGAGAGCGCGACTCGCATACCGATCAGCCCGATATGGCACGTATACGTATCACCTGTCTATGCCGCCCGTGATACGTGCGCCTATGTGTTGCAAGAGAAAGAGAAAGAGAGAGAAAGAGAGAGAAAGAGAGAGAGAGAGAGAGAAGAGAGAGAGAGAGAGAGAAGAGAGAGAGGGGGAAAGGCAAAGAGGGAGAAGAATTAAAGAGAATAGCGAGAGAGTCTTGCATATACATAGGTTCTACGAGGCGCACCTCAATTTCGGCTATGTATGCACCAGGCTGCGGTTACAGCGAGGAAGGACAGCAGATGCTTGCGTGGCAATGGCGCCTCACATACGCTCTTCAGATCTCGAATTGCTCTTAAAAGATTAAGAGCTTTACGAATCCGTTGCGAATATTATTTTAAAAAATTCGTCAATGTTGCTTATTGGTCACACAGTCTTATAAGGTGATTAGGTCATCTTACTTAGGGTTTGGTGGTGGTAGGTACTGTCACAATATCATTGGAAATAAAATACTCTATTAATTAGTCAGTACCTAATAGTAGAGACAAATGTGTCATAAATTTCTTGACTTGAAATATGTAAGATGTGAGATGATTAATTCGGTTTGTAATTTGATAGTTAATATTTTACTCCATTATATTGTATCTGTACTTTGAATGATTAAGTCGTTATTTTTATAAGAGTTTTGTCGTTCTCATCAATGACAGAATGTGCATAGTAATGCATTGAAAAGTCAATGAACCTTTGTTCTCAAGTGCAACATAGCATAGAGATATGAAAGTTGATTAGTTCATTTCAATTTACTGATACTGTAGGAACGGTTTATAGACAAACACATTCATCGCGCAGTTAACTGCATTTTTGAATTTGTAATTAACGCATGTAGAACGGAATGTGTCTTACTTTTCGATAATTTAAAATTTGAACCTTTCGAAATCAAAAAAAATTTAAATGACTTGAAAAAGTGAATTGTAAGAAGTATCGTGTTGGACGAAACTCGTAAGAGATTAATGACCCTAAAGTGAGAGGAACGTACTCATAAACCCATAACAGTATTTAAATCGTATTGAAAATCAATAGAATATGTATAATACATTTTTTTCCTGGACTGCTATGTCTTTTCGCCCATCAATATTAATGTTAAAGGTGCCAAACCTTTTTTTATTATACTATCTACGATTCGATCAATAAGTTTTCTTACTTTTTCTGTACACAAGGCCAACAGGCGCTCACGTATCGGAAAAGACCCGCCGTGCGGCGATGATACTTTGTTTCAGGGCATAAACATATTTCATTACAACAACAAGCCATTAAAAGTCTTCGGTATAGTACTCATTTCCATTTTTTCCATCAATCTAATTATATTTTTAGTTATAACGAGCAGAGCAGGTTCGCTGCGCGAACTAATATTATATTTCCACACAAAACAACAACTTCTTAATTAAGTCCACGTGGAAGTCTTTGACGTATATAAAATGTAAATATCTTATTTTGCTTTGAATCGTGGCGTACATATCGACTGCTGAGCGGAATAAGATCGTTTCTCGCCGTCTACTGGCCACGCACTTGCTGTAAGAGCGCCGCGATATGACGTTCTTCGTCCGCGCGACGAGATACTACGTTCTTCATCTGCGTGGCGGGATACGACCTTTTTCATCCACGCGGTGAAATACGATCTTCATCCGTGCGGCGAGATGCGACGTTCTTCGTCCGCGTACCGAGGTACGACGTTCTTTTTCCGCGCGCCGAGATACGACCTTCTTCATCTGCGCGGTGAGATACGACTTTCTTCATCCGCGCGGCGAGATGCAACGTTCTGCGTCCACGCGCCGAGATACGACCTTATTCCGCTCAGCCGTCGATATATAAATGTGATAAAATATCTATCAATCAAACTCAATATCTAATATACTGCGCAAAATGTGCATTTACGGAGACGTTCTTTCAAAAGTTTTTGCTCTTGACGATTATTGACTCCTTTAATCTTGAATCAAATTTTTTCATTAAAAAAATAGTTTATTTGTAATACAATACTAATCGGTAATTACATAATCTAACCTGCAAACATGAAAGATATATTCATTATTAACATTTTCAAATTCTGGAATTTAAGAATGCATATCACTAATATTGTATTAAAATTTAATTAAGTACATTTTTAGCAAATAAACTGCAATACCTAAAGCAATAGGACTTGTTATACCGACATCGACATTGTCTTTGCATACTGAAAGATTGATAAACTTTAGAATGATTGAATGCTCGTGTGAGTGAAGAAACATTTATTGAAATTTCTTGAAAGTATTTTGTAAATATGTGGCAACGTTGTGACTCGACAAAAAGAATGGCGCGTCGACGCCATTTTTCGACTTACCCAACCGACAAGGGTATACGGTCTCACACCCTATGGGCGTAGTATCAGCTCATGATGCGCGCACTGCGCATATCCGCCCCTCTACTCGAGACAGAAGTGGAAATGAGTTGGAACTAGGAGGGGCCGTGACTCCCCCCTGTGTTGTGGCCTATAAGAAACCTATTCAAATTATTATCTCACTGGAGTAATCAGAAATAAAAACGCATTGAAAACAGATGGAAAATTTATAAGATTTTATTAAAATTTCGACTCTGGCCGGATCTCTTAACTTCTCGGTTGGCTCTTACATAAACGTCGCTATATAGGAGGCGCTGAATCTTTCTTTATTACAGCATTCGAATCTTGAATAATAAATGAACTTTTTACACCAACAAGGTCGAATTGACGTTCCACGCAGCAAAAAAAAACATTCTACGTTTCTTGAAGTAATAAAACTGCGATTCTTTTTTATTAATTAAGATGATTAAGAGATTAGATTATTAATTTTTCTCACGTCAGAAATAATATATTATACTGAAATAGTTTACAATTTTGCTAAACGAATGTAGATCTGATTACTCCAATTATGGTATCAGTTCTATAATATACGAGAATTCAAAGGTGATGTTATTACAACGAGCTATTTTTTAGGCGTATTAATTTCTCAAAATATCAGTCCCAACATCAATTACAGTCGAGAAACTTTCACGTGGAAAAATCTCCCACATTAAACATTAAGCAGGCCCAACCTGCTTTACTACTCTGAAATTTCCATCAAAAAGTTAAATCATACCAGCATCAGCAACAGCATTAAAAATCTATTAGCGAACTGGAACATGACTTTAGTAACATTGCATCTTCTCATAATTACATTTCACATTTTCTCCACCAAAATTATGATTATTTCTTCCCCTTCAAAATTATTTAATAGATTGTAATAGCGTACTTTGTATTTCTTTTCTTTATAGACGTCTTTCATACTCTATGAGATTGTTAACGACTGAGCGAGGTTATGCAACACATTAATACAGCGTTTTTTACTATACCCCTAACCGATTAAAGATGTCTTGGAACCATCGCCTCTTTCGCCTACGTAGTGTCATTTCTCTTTATATTTTTTCCTACTCTGTTAAGTATCTCACCATAGTTTATTGGATGTGTAGGTTTATTTATAAGTTATTTTCAGTTGTAAAAAGAAAATTTTTAGTATAATTTAGGTAGAAGTTTGACAATAAGGTTTAGATTTTCATGTATTCGATAGATAAAATTGAAATGAAATGCACTTTTTCTGAAAATATTATATATGTTTGATACTTAATACATAAAGAACAATATGAAAATTACAAATTTAAAAAAATACTAGTTCACGGTTCTGAATTTATTAAAATTGAGCCAAGTTAGATACTTTTAAAAATGTGGCGGCATTAATTGAATTTTAGTTTCAAGCTATTTCAAAATATTACATTTAGGAAATAGAAAATTTCACAAGGAAATGTGTCAATGCCCACAGCCAGATAATTTCCATCTAGAAAGTGACAAAATTCGAAAGGACAAGCACCTCTCTCGGAGAACGCTCGCGCGTGAACACACACACACACACACACACAAACACATAGCGCATAAAATCAAAGTATTCAGTACGCGTGCGGTACGAGCATGCAGGTTCGCGTTGTACGCCTGTATGCGTGTGTCACTTTTACTGTTGTTGGGGTCACTCGAGCATTGACCGCTCGCCAATTCCTGATTGTAACATTATGTGCGACAGTATAACGTGTACGCGCGCGCGCACATTGCGGGCTCATCATTTTTGTTTGCAGTTTTGTTCATACGCTTGGGTTTTTAAATCGAATTCGGATCGGCGATCGATGATGCGGCCAAATATCGATCGGCCAGGGGCTTACGCACATTTCGAGGAGGATGTCGAAAACAAGATTCTTGGAACCGACAGCTTAGTGAGAATGCTGGCTGCGCTCGAGCTGCCCCGAAAGGAGCGCAGTCGAGCAACGCGCGCTTTTGCAAGGCGCTTTTTTCAACATTGACTTGCACGTGGACTTGGAAATCAAGCACCTGATGCAGTCCCTTCCGAATTTGAAGGCTAGTTTGTGAGAAAACTCTTTATTATTCAACAAAGATAATGGAATATAAAAAGTATAATTTTTTAACTTATTGTAGTTGACAATTTTTTAAATTAATATATTATGAAAAATGTTAAAAAAAATTTTTGTGAAGACGTCGGCAAAGGTGTTTCTTTAAAGACAATATTTTTTTGGCATTGCTTTATGGGTGTAAAATAAATAAAATGTATTTAAAATTTTAAATTACGGTCTCAAAAGGATGGTAAAAAACTTCTTGATTATAATTATGAATGATTAGTCTTCCCACACAGGTGGATTTTTCTCTTGTGATTGTAAGATATATCGATAATTTTCAGATAATAAGACAAGATAGAACTAAAAAGGTAACGATCAAGATGAACATATCAGACATAATAAAAAGATAAGAACCTACAAATTTGTCAAGTAGTATAAGATAATTCAATTACTCTGGTTTCAGTTTTTCAGAAAGATAAAAGTGCAATGACAATACATTTTGATATAGGAAGATTATATGTCTTTATAATGGAGAATTAATTGTATAATATATCCCTTTTTTGGTATTCCTTGACAAAAGCTTCTGTGATCGAGTTCTAAATCTAGAAATTATGGTTTCGATTTCTAGTAACAAATTTACCGAATCCTCTATTGTATTCATCATTTTTATTAGAAAATCCTCCTACTAATGCCAGATTTCTCTGATGCAGGATAAATAAAATTTTATCATAAGTTTATTTACTTTATCATAAAATATAATAACTAATTGAAAACTATATAGCTTTATAGCACGTACGGAAACTGTACCTACGTAAATTGATAGATGCTGAAAAACGATTTTTCCAGATAACACATGACACATTATCCAGAGACTCTTTCAGTTCTTCATAAGAACTCGAAAACCGAATCAACCGGTTTGTAAAGATTGGAATTACCATCAGCCTTACTCTATGAATTAAGTTTTTATAATGTATGGGTGTACTATATAGATTTTATTTATCATATAAATATATTGTTTTATCATCATCTCAACAAATCTAGTCACTTTTTTCCTTGAAAAGCCGGACTAAAGTTAAATTTGTTTCCCTCGGTCAATTAATTTTTGCGGAAAATATAACGATATTTCCCGCATTTGCGAAAAATCAGTATGATCAATGCACCAGTAAATGACCAGTCACCAGTATGTGTCCAATCTGAGTTTAAAACCATAAAAACGATTTTTTTTCGTATTTTAAAGTGCGTAAACTTTAAGATTTTCATCAGTTCTTGTAGAATTTCATAGTCAATATAAAATATTATGCCTTAAATTGTAAATAAGAGGAGGGGGGAGGGGGATTCATACATTAGTGTTTTTACATATTCTATATTGTTTTTTAGTTAATTTTACATTTATTTTTGCATTATACATTTTTGCAAAAATAATTGACATTTATTAGAAAGTTCATGTATTGTGGAATCAATATTTACCGCTTATTTTTATTTA
>UXGD01007478.1:0-10867 GCA_900474315.1 Torymus auratus | reverse complement strand
GTTTTTTATGTATATTTTTGAGGTATAAAGTTGTTTTTTATATAGATTTGAAAAAATAATTACCTGACTAATTATACCAAAATATATTTTTTCAGGCTTTAACTCAGGCTGACCCCTTAAAGAATACAAGATGGAAATCTGATTAAGAGTGATATGCATCAATTATACCTTAATCGACAGTGCAATGCGATCTTTAAAACAAGGCCACCGAAATATCGAGATGAAAGTGACTTTTTTTACGGGGTTAAATACTGCTAATTTCTTCCTTCCGATATTTTAATTCATATTTGATCTCAAATTGATGTTGATGTGAATAATTCGGATATGCGTATTTAGACGCTGTCAAGCTTTATTATTCATTTGGAACACACTTCCTAAATTATTTTTCCACTTTTAGGAAGAGTCAACCTGCAATTAAATATATAAATATTACTTTTCCTCGGCACCTCACTTTAGTTAATATTTTATTTCCTTATTAAAATCTTTGAAATAAACCCAATTAGATATTATATGCATAATAGCTGACATCTACTATATATAGCCAATAAAAATTAAACGAAAATTATAAGTATATGTAAAAAGAGTTATATATTACTTATATTTCTTGTGTTTTTGCTTTCTCAAAGACAAAGCTTTGTAACGGTGAAATTTTTCGACTCCAAGATTTCGATAAGTTTTTATATTTCTGAGCTCCTTGAGTCGAAATATGCGTTCTCTAGAAAATGTCTGTGTGTGTGTATGTAATAAATTTCTGTGCGGCATCATAACTCAAAACTAGGCAGAGATATCAAGTTCATCTTTGGCAGGTATATGTAGTTTATTTTGAAGTTGTGCAAGTGCAATTATATAGTTGATCAGATAATATCAAGTACATTTAGAAAGTAAAAAAGAAAAATATGAAAAAATCGAAAATAAGTTTTTTTTGGCGCTGAGTTCGGATATCTGCCGTAATTAGGCCATAAGTATAAGTATTAAAAATAATTTATATGAAGAAAAAAAGTAATAAGATTTCTTAAACACAAATGATCACCATGAGTCAGATATGTATGTTTTTTAATAAATATATGTCTAATTTTCTGTTAATATTGTTGGTATTTAGAAAAATGTGGAGAAAGATTTCAGAGAATTCTCGTCTAAATTTTTTTTTTTTGGTATCTAAAACTTGAACAAAATCAAAACTATGTTTGTATTTATGGCACTGGGTTACTATAACAGATATTTCGTCTACCTTTTTAACAGATCTATCCGGTTCATAAACAACTCCACTCTTCACATGATTGTGTAATAAATCATTACCTAGTTTTATAAAGTTATTGAAAGAACTGTTAAAATTATTAATTAAAACAATATTATTATTGTACAATTAATCTATGGAAGGACTAGAATAGGTTATATATAAAGATTCTTTAAAGAACTTTTAAATAGCCCGTTAAACCTTTCAGTATTTATTTTGATTTAATAAAGATGACATACAACCTATGTATACACACGGGATATAATCTCGCTATAAATACACTGCTCTGGCTTTCGTTTGCTCAGTGGCTAGTCAACCTTTTTGACAATTAATCCTTGTAACAATGTTTGACATAGTATGATATATTGTATCTATTTATTGTGTCAATGTGAAATAGTCAAGACAATTCTTATGATTTCAAATTCTGTACTAACTGAAGATTTTTTATAACGTAATATATCCGTTTGCGTTTCTATTATGTAGTAGTACTAATTATTTTTGTCTAATTGTGTTTGCCTTGTGTTCTTTTTACTACTTTAGTCTTGACAAGAGCTTCTCTGCGAAAGCCAAAACGTCGCAAGTAAAGTGTTTGTAAAAATATCTGGCTCGTGGTGGTCATTTGTGTTCAAAAATTTTTATCTATTCTAACGATCATCCCATCAACCAATATTTGAAAAAAAGGAATAAAAAGTTTCGTTTTTAATGACACCATAGCTAATGCAATTATATTATAAAGTTCTTTGAGAAAGCATTCTGCTAAAGCAGTTAACAGCGGTTATTTTTAATCCATCTAAAAATATTGATTCTTTCGTCGTAAATTATAATTTCATTCCAGCTGATATTTGATTAATAACTTAACAACAAAATAATACTCTTATTAGCATATATTATAACTCGCTATAGCATCCCTATAAAAATAAAAATAATACTTATTACAAGTATAGATTCTCTGAAAACAAGCATTTATTAAACACGCAATGCCAAACCCTTGTATTATCTCGCAGCCCCTTTCGCCCATGCAAATGCTCCTCTCCCGTCTCACCCAACCTCCTTATACACATATAAGTATACCCGCGTCTCTGTGTGCGCAATCTTGCCGGGGCACTGCAAATCGAATTACAGAATTCAAAGCTCCCTTCCTCGATAAAACTGCGCCCATCTTCCGAGAATCTATATATATATACATATGTATATATGCGTGCACGTCAAAGGCAACGTTGATAATACTCCGTTGACTATAATGCCCGTTCTCCTGAAAGAATCATCGTGTAACGTGCGCGCGTTATACACTGTACTCGCGGCGCAAAAACGCGCGCGCGGAAAGGGTTTTACTTGGGAGCGCCGCCCCCCTTCATGAATGATCCACGTATCGTACGTCGTCGTCGTTGTCGTGCGAGTCTTTCGGACGAAGGAGAGGAGAGCGCTGGCATCAATGCATTCATGAGGCGAGAGGTAAAAATAATGTGTGGCTCTGTGTGTGCTTTGCGGTTACCATGAGGAGAGAGAGAGAGAGGGCTTGATGTATAACATAATGCCTATACTTTTGTCGTCAGCATTTATAAAAAGTATCAATTTTACCCTTTTGTCCGTCAATTATTCATTATCGGACGTTACAATCGAGCATTACTTATCATAATTAAAGATTAGGTTGTATAAAGGTATAATATGAAAAGAAGGTATTATAGTTAGCAAAATTATACTTTTATTAAAATTTATGTACAGGTAACTCTGGATGATTCGGCCATCTTGAGCGGAACATTTGTTGGGCTTTCTGCAAGTATACTTATGTTTAGAAAAATAAATAGATATTAAAACATGCTCTAGAAGTAATGTTAACCTCACGCGACACCAACGTGTAAAGAGCCTTGCTAATATTCTTGTAAGCAACTGAAATTAATTTGAAAAATTTTGAAATAGATATATAATAAATCGTGATTGTTCACATTTTATCAATTACTTATGTCGCGAATTTGGCTTATTATGCGGCTGAATTGCCCGGATTTACTTTATTCGAAAAGATTGTTTCACAATAAAGTATTGTACACTGTAAAGGCCACTCTATATTCTCTCTTTTTGTTTTCAACGTTTTATACAAAGCTTTGTAAAGTCATTTATACAATATCAGTTGTGTACATTCGAAAGCGCGGTCCCAGCTCACCGTTTTTTCTTTCTTTTCATTACAAGGAGGAATAAATTTTCTAAAAGAATTATATCACTTTTTATGCGTTGATTAACACCGAATTAAAATGTAAAAAAAACTTACAACGGCTAATATACGTGAAGAACAATGAGCTTATGATTATTAAGAAATGCAATTCTCCGGCATATTTCCATTCGCACAAACCGCGGCCGAGAATTCACTGTGATCCTCTCAAGAGAGAAAACCAAAAGCCCACACCCGCAACCGCATATATACATACATCCACGGACGGGTCCTTTATATCCCCATCGAATGAAACAGTCATAAAAATCCCCTGCCCCACCGAAGCAGCGCCTTCTCTATTCCCAGTGTCGAATTCGGTAAACGTTCTTACCTTGCATAATAAGCGCGGCCTCATGAACAATTCCCGAGGTCCGCGCGACGCGTGCGACCCGAATAAAAATTTCCTCGCTCGCTCGCGCCAAGCCCGATAAAAAGCCTTCCCCTCCGCCCCAGGCCGGGATTGCGCTTTGACTATCGATTCCATTTTCCGGTATTATTAGATTTCATATGCGAGAGATCACGAAGAGTCGAGTGAATATTTGAAGGCTGCACGCAGAAAGAGCGAATTATACGCGGAGGAGATGGCAGAGCAGGAGGAGGGGGATCGATCGAGGGGAGAGGACCGTCGCGACGTTTCGCTGCGTCTCTCTCTCTCGCGGTCGCGTTCTGTCTCTCGGTAAATCGAATTATACGCGGCGCGCGCCCGGGTTATATTTGTATATTGCGCTGCAGCTTGCGGCAGGGGCGGTGATGGTCGAGAGGGATTTTGAAGGTTTTGAAATGGTTCCTGGGATATGGTTGCGGTTGACGGGGCTCAAACGAGGTTCAGTTGCATTTGGAATGAAGAATTCTGGTTTTCATTTTTGTAAATTTTCGTGGGCGTAATTAAAAGGATAATTATATACGAAAAATGTATCTTTATAAATACGGGATAAATGATTTTAATTATTGAAGGTATTTTTTAGTTAAGTTTACATTAGTGTTTGTGTCTTGTTAATGGAAAGGCTTTTGTATTAATTGCAGAACATGAAAAGGGATATATATGCAATAATAAAATTAAATTTAAGATTACATCTTAACAATTTCGTATTCAACCCTGCCGTATATGGGTGATAATATTGTACAAAATTTACACACTGAAAAAGAAGCCAATCGATCGAGAACGAAATTCAAAGGATGTAGTTATCGAATATGTGGGCGGTATTGTTTATGCAGAAACACACATTCGTGATATGATTTCCGTTGCGTGAAAAGTAAATTAAAGTATTTCAAAATGTCAAAGATATCAATATCTCGTTAGACCTATTTCGTACGATATACATTAACAAAATAAGTTTGGTAATATTATGATGAGTATACATAATACAATATAACAAGTATAAGTTACATCTCTTTTTTTTCAAATTTTCATAATATCAAATTTAATAATTGTATCACGTCATTAGAATATAGAGATTATTATTTTTAGTTATATATACTTTTTATATCTTTCATATCTTTCACCAGCACGTTTTCTTTTTTTTCTCTTTTCTCCGTTTGAAAACCGGTTAAATAATTAAGACCGATACCTATAAATCAAGTATTCCAAGCTACTTATGCACTTCCCCGCATCCAGGAAAATGTAGAGCTGCCAGCTCCTGTCATTTTTTCTAAGTACACACGTGCAATATACACACCATATAGCAAGCCGAGTCGTATAATGATACGCGCGCGTAACACTGAATTCGTTATTCGCGTCTCGTCGCGCGGCAATCATCGTGTTTACGTCTCATTTATTCACATCGCGCGCTTGAAATATTAACGGGACTTTTGTTTCTCATTTTTTCTCTTTCCATCTGTATTATAGACAACTATGCGTTTATTCTTATATACCAACTCTGCGGTCGCGCGTCGCGAATTTACAATGCGCCGTGCCTGAAAAATGCTTATTCCCGCAAGGCTCTTTTTACATCGCACTGTCAGTGCGCCGAAGATCTGATTTTTTATTATTCAACTTGACATGTATTTTTCAGCGAGTTGGGCAAGTATCCTGATAAATAAGAAAATGCCGGGAGCTTGTCAATTACCGCACGTTTTCAGGTGCCTCTGTAATTTTATAAGCGAAAACATTCGAACGAACAGTAATAACTATTTGATTATATGAAATTTTTAAATCAGAAAATTCAGATTTACCAGTCGAAAATGCTGTAGTGATATATAAACTTTTAAAGATTAAGAACTTTAGAGTATTAAAAATTCAATTATTAAAATTTCTACAAAATTAAAAAAGAAAATTGATTATTATTAATGGAACAATTATATTGGATTCGGTAATATTCAATGCAGTGTATGAAAAAAATAGGCTTTCGAAGATTTTCTACACTATTTTTAATTAGATTTAAAAAATTCTAAAGTAATGTAGCAGAAATTAAAGTTTCATTCTTCCACACATTACAATTAGTTGATTAGTAGCGATTTGATTACATTATAAGTTAATATTTATATTCAAGGTATTTACGGATCCCAAAATTGGCTGACGTCCCTCATACAACGTGAAATTCACGGTAATTTTTAATGGAACATTCCTCTCCGTGTACCAGGATATGTTCAAGATACTTGCCACATCCTTCATAAAGCTTCTCGCACAAACGCAAGGTTGCTACCACCACGTAAAATTCAACAGCGCTCCACACCACTGCAAACTGTTCTGCTAAGCGAAAAGATAATTTGCAATCCGAGCGTCGCTGCGCCACTATCCGACCCGGACAAAGCCATTTTACAGCGAGCTGCACGGATCCATCTCTTCCACTTTCCCTATCGGGAACAAATCCAGCGCGCGAATCCCTCAATCAGGCTGCGTCGCTCCAAGACAGCAATAATCGCATATTACAGAGAGCGCGCGAGCCATCATCCTCGCAAAATCGATAGCTACGCACACATATACACACTCATATATCCGGTCGGACAGTGCGCGCGAGCGGAGCATCGTAATCCAGGGAGAAAATCGAGCCGCCAGTAGGCGCGGACGAGAGGGCAGGGCCGCGAGGGCAGCTGCGCGGCGCTGGTGGTGACCGCTCGCAGTCGCATTAGTTAGGACTAACAACGCGCGCGGGCGGACAATCAAAAGCTGATGGCCCATGATTCGCTATGATAATGAAGCATGAATAGCGCATGAGCTCCGGCGAGCTGGGGACGCCCTCTCTATCTCTCTCTCGCTCTGTCTCGCCTGCATGAGGCTGCCTCTGCTGCCGGCAGTCGGCGCAGGGTTTAAGGGGGCTTGCAGGATTGCAGAGCGAGAGAGACGGGGAGCGGCCTACTGCGCAGAGCGCGCCCAGCCTCGATCGAAGAGAGCCTACCGTGTAGCTATATACGTGCGCGTGGGAGGAGAGAGAGAGGCTTTCTGCGCCGGAATTTCTGGTTATATATCCTGTACGCGCGCAGCGTTTCTTCCTCTATCGCTCCCGCGTTATTATTATGGTGGACGAGCTTGCGGGTGGGCTGTGCGGGTATAGGAATGTTTGTCAATGAGTAGCTTGTTATATTGTGCGAACGATGTAGTGTGTTTTGTAGAAATTTGGCAAAGATGGAGATGGAGAAGTCTCTCTCTCTCTCCCTCTCTCTCTCGCTATTTATGTAAATACAATGCAGCTTACTATATATAGAGCAGAGTTGCCCGATTTCTCAACCGTAACATTCACTATTAAAAAGGAAAATTAACATATAAAATAAAGTTTACATAAAGAAGAGAATATCATCATGTTAAGTCGGGTCTTTCGCTAAGAAGAATCCCCGATATTTTTAACGCACATTATTAATATTATTGCTTGCAAAGTAATCTAAAGTCTAAATTATAGATGAACTTATAGATTTTATAAGTAAAAAATATATCAAATTTGCTTACACAACGAATTCAGAAATTTTATTAAATTTAAAAAGCTGTATGTCACGCATTTTGTATAAATTTTCGTGATCAATATTAAATTACTTGGCGAAACATTCGTTACCCATATATTTTTTCATTGATTCTTATTTCTGGTAGTTTCTGGAATTCATATACACTTTCTTACTGGCTAAAATAGCTTGGAAGTATATTTATTATGCAAACATACAAAATAAAATCGCGCTATCCCATAAGGCTTTGTAGCATGTAACCGCAAACACGATTATTATTAATGTCTTACTCACTCTTTTCTTCATCAAGCTACAGTGAAATTTCACACAGAGATTGGGATAATCGTTGTTTATTGCGCACTTCAATTTTATTTAAAAATATTGGTTTTGATTTTGCGAAAGACCCTCCTTAATATGTTATTATAGTGATGCCTTTTTTGTACCACTAAATTATTTCATTTTGTTCTCCGGTTATCAGTTGTCTCTTAAAATCATCTGTAATATAATCATCTTTTTACAGCTGCAAAGATTTAAATACAAAACATCATATTTGTAAAGTAATAATATTACATGAAAATATTATGTCACTGAGAAAAAGGTTTTACAATGGAAAAATATTTATTAATTCATCGAATCACATTTTAGCAGAAATAAAGACAATTTCATAGAATTTGTTTGGATCAGTGCAGAACATATTTTTTTAATACAACAAACGCCCCTTTATTTACCGTTTACATACTCTTATATTTGTTTATTGGAAAAAAGAACATTGATCGAACATTAAAATTTTTATTATGCGAATAATAAATGCACATATCGTGCATTTGAACTTGCTTGTTTATTTCAAAATTCAGTACATGTAAAGTAATATATAACAGTAAAGCTTGGAATAATATGAAATATCCACTTCCTATATATTTTCATTCTTCAATTTTTGATAATAACTCTGCAGAGATGTTTGTTTTTATCATGCATTGCTAGGAAAATTTTTCAGGAACTTTTTAATTACTTACAAAATTTATTAGAACAAATGTTAAGAGTTTACGTATAAATTTTTTAGAATTTTACTTATCTTTTAATAGCTTTGGTATAATAAAAAAGTTAATTTACATTCACATATTTTAATAGAAGAGATATATGTTCCCTGGTAGAAATTGTTTCTATTATATCGGAAATGGACAGAAAAATAATAAATAGCTAGTAAAATAGCTAATTTCTAGGTATTTATGTAACGATTTTTCCGGTCATATTCTAAAATTTTCTTACTAAATTTTCTCTGTAATCTGATCTTGTATCTAAAAGCAAAAATTAAAAAAAGATAGCTAACCAAAACGTAAACACGAATATTGGTATTCAATTTGTTTATAGTACTGTTTCAGGGGATACAAATGAAAACAATGATTTTTCTGTTAAATACTCATAAATAAGCTAATAATTAAAATTATTACTTATGCCAACTGTAATGCCATTAATATTAAGTAATTTAATTTATAAGACTGTAAGACCGATGGAAAAATTCTTATCAGCAAATAAGCTAATGTAAATTTGTGAACAAACTTGTTCTATTATTCTGTCTATTAAACGGCGAATATGATCAGAAAAATCGTTTCACCGATGGGTAGTGTTATATGTACGTGAGAAAATAAATACATGAAGTGAAAAAATAAGCGGGACGCAAACCGACGGACCCGAAGTTTCTAGTCTCGCGCTCTACCACTGAGCTAACGTCGCGATGCCACGACGAGTGCATCGCGAGCTAGTTATGTTTATGCTGCCTGAGTGTTTTCTCGTCTTCCAAGTTGTGTCCAACGTCGACGGAAACCTCCGTGACAATAGAAATCACCAAGAAAAGTGTATAGTTTTTGGCGATTATTGGGGAAACTAGCTATTTATTAGGTAAATAACGGAATCGATTTCCACCAGGGTTAATTTGCATAATTTACAGATTTTAATTTACTTCATTTACATATTGTTGATTAAGTAGACAATCCTCCCTTAAAAAAGTGATGAATGAAATCTGTTATGATAATAGTTCTTATTAGCTCATTTGATTAGTCTACATAGAATAAGTGCCAAAATCTAATATGTTTCAATTTTGAAGGTTGAATTCTTGAGTTTGACAATTTAAAACTGAATAATTAAAGTAAAGTAAATGTACCAATCATTGGCCATCTTAAAATGGCCTAAAGTTAGATAATATAAGAATTTGACATATAGGAACACTAATAAATATAAAATAACCACTCTGTAGTGGTAAGTCGATCTTCATATCGTCAGAAAAAACCTTGAAAAAGCATATTTAATAATTGTGTCATAATAAATTAATGAAATAATGACCAGTATCAATGCACCAGTCGTTGACCACTATAGGAAAAAACTGTTCCCAATATCCAAAAATTTTGCTCCAATACTTGACCCCTTTACTTACAATACAGTACATAATCTTTGTTAATTCAAAACATGTGATAAATTTTTAATTGTTAACTTACATAAACTGTTGTCTGTAATATCTATTTAAAGATGCAATGCAACAATTTGCCAAAATATATTTTACTTGAATACATACTTAGTAACCTATCTTTCCGTGTATATGTGGCCACTATTTGTGCTAGAATTATCTTGAATTTTAAGTGAAAGTACCAATAGATGGTCGCCGAAGCACCAGATGTCAACACAACTTGTAATTTAGCTTCATAAACTATAAATCAGACAACGCAACGCGTTGTTGGTTACTGAAAGCTATACACTATTAAACTCTTACACACATACAATAAATAAATCAAATATTTATAAAAGAATAAGAATGTAATTTATTAAAAACCATAAAACACAAAAGGTTAAGTGTGTTATTAATAAGCTCTCAAATCAACAACTAAACTGAATTGAATCGAGAACAACTAATCGCTTAGCAACGCTTTCGTTCTTCTCATGTTCGATGATGGTAGATGAACATACAATAATATGTCTAGATTATAGATTTGAACAAGAAAATAATGTATTTGTATTAATGTAACTTCAAAAAAATTCAAGTGCATGCGGACACTTTCTGGTACTGGATTTTTGATGACCAACTATTGGTACTTTTACCTTAGTATAAGAAAAATTTCATTATTTTATTTATCAAGCTCATGTTATTATCGTATAATTTAAACTAATTTAACGAGGTGGCATAGTCCTACTATTACCGACTGAGCAATTGACTGAGTGGTTTTTGCAAAAACCACTTGATATTTCGACTTCAAACTTTTACTGGGTGATAGAACGTCCGAAACCGCAGAAGGGTGTTCTCTATGTTTTTGTGTTTCTACGTATTTTATTGTTAATGACCTTGAAACTGTGCCAATTGCTTCGTCAGTATTGTTAACCTAAACAAAAAAATTAATAAAGAAATAAATAAATAATACGCGCGAAGCGCGTTGAATGCAGCTAGATAAATATAAAAATATAAAACTGTGACATAAGATGTATAATATGATGTTCTACAAAGTTTTCCAAAGTGTAAATCTTACTTTATCAAATTTCTACCAATAATTTTAACGATCTAATACTAACAGTCGATT
>UXGD01007477.1:0-10868 GCA_900474315.1 Torymus auratus | reverse complement strand
CCCCCCCCCCATTACATAAACCCCGCAAATTGATCGATCAATAAAACGAGGAAAATTGATAGTTTTCAATTTCCCATTTCACGCATTATGCAAAGAGTCCGCCTTTCGGCCGGACAAATAGTAAATCTAACCTATCAACGACGCTAAAACGGCCGACAAAAAAAGGCCAGCAAGTATTAATTGGCCGATACTTTTAAGATCAATCGATTCCTGGCGCGAGCGCGTGTCAGACAGCAGATCCGGGACCACGAGAGCGAGAGACACGGGAGACTTTCGAATTCAAATATCGCCGCGCGGGAATTCCGCGAGTCATTTTCTTTCGATTCATACAGCGATAGGTCATATATACTTACACACAGAGAATAATAACATAATCGCTATATATAAGCGATCGCCTGTTTTCTCATCAGCGCGGGATTGTATTTGAGTATTCTCGCATTGTTGCCCGCTTATACCCGCATCTATAATCCGATTTGAGAACAGCACGCTTCTTTTCGTGGAAATTTTCTCTTCGTCCTCGATCGACTCGTTATTCATGAAGTTGTCACCGGGATATATTTTGCGCAATGCGGGGAAAAAGTTTCGCCGATAAAACACACTCGCGCGCGCGAGAGAGATAAATCACAAAATCGAGAATTTAAAATTTTCCGTCGATTTTGATTTATGTCTGCACGCGTATTCTCGCGCAGATAATTATTTTCCCGAGCGCCGCCGCCGCCGCGCTAATTGCTCGGCCGGCAGCCACGCGTATGAGTTTTGTAAGTGTATATGTGTGCGTGCGTGTATGAATTCCTAGCGATATGGTGTTGGAATGCGTAAGAGGTTGCTACGTCATCGGATGAGGTTTTTTTTGGGAGATATGAGGTTTGAAGGGTATTCGAAGTATGTATGTTTATTCATTACTTATTTTTATAGACAGAGGCAGTTGCTTCACGAGGATGTGCACCGATCGCTGCCTTGTACATATGAGATATTCCTTGAGTACCGATGTAAATTTATCCTTTTAAAATTATTCCAATCTTTAAATACAGTTTTCATGAACACTAATAAATTAAGTGCGCGTTCTAAGTACCTAATAAAACATTATAAAGAACTACGTAACATCAAAGAATTCAAAAAATAAAAAAAAATAAATAAAAAAATTAATTGTATTTCTGTCAATTTAAATATTTATGAAAAGAGCCACACAAATAATACAAAAAATCCCTCTACTCATACTACACGGTAGCCCGCAATGCTTAGCATAACCATAAAATCATCGAAAACAGGGCCTATTTCGCCAACACACACGTATAGCCCTGCCAGCCGCCTCCGAAACTCGCCATTCACTCCGAGTCATTAACACCCCATACAATATCCATTCGGTCACTCGCCACCGTCTTCCCTCTATCCCAAACCAATTTCTCCACATTTAAGAAAACCCACGCGCCAATAGAAAAGGCCACGCGCAGCTGAAGAAGAATAAGAAGCCTTCTTCGCGAAAACCGTGAAATTTCTCACTTTCTCGCAAGACGTAACAACGCTCCGATGATTGATAGTTCCCTATATATACATGTACCTATACGCGACACGGCACGTGAGGAGAAGGGGAACAGCTGAACGGATGTAACGCCGCGTTAGCGTGGCTCGACCTTCGTGTCCCTCCCCTCGCCGAGATTTCGAAAATCCGGCGGCGGGAGAGGAGAAAAAAAACGGAAGGTAAGTGAGCGCAAGTGAGGAGTCAACTGCGCGGGCGCTCGACTAGAGAGACGAGTTTTTTGCGGGAAAGGTGCGAGAGAGAGAAAGAGATGTGTGGGATTTTTCCCGAGTTCCCAGGTTACGGGGGGTGAGTGTGTGTGTGTCTGTGTGCGCAGTGTTTTGGGCGCGGGGATCAAACGTGTAATTAGACGATTAATGACTTGTTTGGGTGCATCTGGACTGGTAGCTTTCGTTGGGAAAGTTTTGTGTTTTAATTGGAATAAATGTTTTGTTTATTTATATTTATATCGAAACTTATGTTTCATTGAATATTATTCTAAGATAACTATTACTTCCTGATAAAATCTTTATGGTTTTTATTTGTCAGTATAGTGTTTAATAGATTTTTTATTTTTATTTATTTGTTTCTTTTTTAAATATTACTAAAAGATAGTATAAATTTCAATTGATCCTAAATAATACATTCCACAAAAATATTACACCTATATTAGAGATTGAATTTTGATTTTGAATGACTGCAAATTAATAAAATATACACAATTCTTAATATCTTCTTTATTACATCTTTTGAGTAATAAAGAAAACGAAATAAACCGCTCGAATCAACGAATCTTCACCATTTCTCGTGTCACATCGCGCAGGTAATCTCTGACCCCGTAACACACATCATCAATTCCCGTCTCGCGTAATCCAGTTTCTTCTCATGCGCCCGATATCCTCTCGTCCTCCGTCATCCTCTCGTGTCATCGCATAGGGTTGTACAACTCCCCGCGCGAAAGGGATCGAGCTAAGTGTCTTTAAAGAGACACGCCAGCTATAGCGCGCCTGGTACAAAACCAACGGACTACGGAGCCAAAGCGAGAGAAAAGAAACGAAGCATCAGCGACACATGTATTGCACGTCACCTGGTGTGTCCTACACGCGCTCGTGAGAGAGATTTCGGGGTAAAAACTCGCTAAATACGTCCTTAATGTCGCTCCAGTCCCTTTGTGGTTACGCAACGTCACGGACAATGGAGACACCGTCGCCACCGCGAGTATCCCTTTTCTCCCCCCGTCATCATCACTGTATGTAAGCAGCAGCAGCAGCGGGGGGAGAGAAGAAAATCGAACCGGATGCCGCGATTTTTCGTCGCCCGTGACTCCTCGGGGGGACACGAGATTCCTTTTTTTTCCTTTCTTCCTTTCTTCCGTCTTTCTTAAATCGACAGATCTCGAAGGTATATCAATACGGGAAGTGGATGTTTTGAAGTCTTTATATATATGACGAGCGGGTTATCGCGATGCGGGGTCTTATCGATTATTTTTTTCGTGTATAGGGTTTAACGCGCGGAGAAGGATATTTTGAGGTAGAAAGGGGGATATTTTCTGCCGATGATTGAAATATGAGACACACGTCGTGCCACGGTGTTAGCCACGCTCTCGCACTCGTGTATTTTCTGTAAACAGCCGAATTCCCGTGGTTTTTGGCATCTTTATTGAATATATTTTAAGAGAGAAACGAGAGACGCTCTTTCGTCCTTTGTGAGGTGTGCGGGTTCCCCGCTGGGAATATGGATGTTTTGCGCGAGCGGCGCGCGTTACTTTGTAATGCGGGGAAGAATGAGGAAGCGAATGGGGCAAACAAATGATAAAGTCCGCGAATTATGGTACTTTGCGCGCGTACAAATGGTCGTCGCTCATGATTATGGGTGATTTTCGATGTTGGATTAGTGATATTTGTGGCCTGTAGATGCGGCTTTCAATGTATGTTAGCTAACAATTGATGGATGTACGTTACGTTATATTAGTATAAGACAAATGATGGTCTTTTAGGAAGTAAAAGAAAAAATTGTTTTTTAAAAAATAAAGAACAAAAACAGTTTGATATAATTCTTATACAATGAAACCCTTTCTTCTCTCTATACCAAGAATTTTCCATTCTCCAACAATCCTTTTTACAATGGCTACTACGCGGATCTCCAAAAAAACTCTCTCTGTCCCTCTTCTCTCAAGCCAAAGAAAGACAGACAGACGCCCGGGCACAAAAAATCACTGCTCACCTCACCTCTCTCTTCTTTACTCCACTCTTCTTTTTTAATTTTCGAGAATCCAGTTAGAGAGCAAGAAAGAAGGCCCCCGAGATACATCTCTCTCTCTCTTTCCGACAATCCCCCGGGCTTCATTTGAATAAGCCGTGTGTAAGTGCTAGTTCTCTTTGGCAATGTCTCTCTGCTCGCAGTCCGAGAAACAGGGACACGCGCGCAAGCGGCTGAAAAAGACGACGAGGCAGGGAATACGGAATGAGAGGAGGAAGGAGAGAGACACGCGCCCCCTTTTTTTTCACCGAGCGCGGCGCGCGAGCCTATGGTATTATACATTATGATTCGTCATTTCGGAATAACAACGAACGATGCTATAGTGTATGTATTACGGAGGAGCAGCATGAGCCACGCCCTCGGCAGAGGAGGAATTCAGCATTTGGGACACGCGCGCGCCCGGTGTATATGAGACGGTTCAAGGAAGCGCGAGTTGCATTTTTTTCGACGTGTCTGTATGCGTGTGCATATAGCGGTTTTGCGGATATATCGGAGAGAGGGTTATTTATTGTTTCCGTGGTGGGAGTCAAGGTGTGACATAACGTGTGTGCGTATATATGTGTGTGTGTAAAGTAGGTGGAGGTTTATGGGCAGATGGTAGGTGAATAAGTAAAAAGTGTGCGAGTGAGATGGCAAAAATGTTGCAGGCTTCGGAGGTTCCTGAATTTTTAATATCATTAAAAATGGCGGCTATGAGAAAATATTCGTTGCGAAATATCGCATATGACCGTTATAAAAATAAAATGATAGGAATGTCAATACATAAATTGCAATTAAACATAGTATTACTCCGGTATTTCATCTGTATAATATAAACATCGCTCGCATAACTTAATGTTCATAATTTCATTTACCTTTTCCCAGTTCTAAAATACCACACATATCATATCATTGCACGCATTCCTCGCGTACTTGCTGGTATTATCAGACCTAGATTAAAACAATTTAGCGTGCAACTAATACTATACATACCTATTATTATACTTTACCTACCCACCTAAACTTTATATATCCTCCCGCGAACTCGCACCGATTCGACTTATCGAGAAAATCTCCACGTCTCTCTCTCTCTCTCTCTCTCTCTCTCGAATGCCTCTTATCTCTTACGGTGCCATTATCTCAGCCTGGCGAACCGGTTACGCATTGTCCGTCGATATATCGGACGTCCGCGAGCTCAGCGTTTATTACCCCGGCTGCTGAGACTTATTCGACACATACACCAACGCGCGAATTTCGGTGTGTGTCGAAACGACTAGCTACTTCTATTTTATTCCTAACTTTTTTGGCTCGCGGGAGTTTATCGGAAGCTCTATAAAAGCGGCGATTTTTCGGCGTCGAGATAGTTAAGGCGCGTGATTTATTAAACGATAAAGCCGGGTGGCGATAAAAATTTGAGAGCTGGGGTGGTGCTATGTGTATACTGGGTTATATTGTTTATAAATAAAGAATTGACAGATTATGACGGTGTGTGTGTGCGTGTGCGAGTATGAGAAGTTCGACGGTTTACGATTAAATGCGTGCAGCGCGCTTGTACATAAGGTTAGAATTTATTGCTCGCGAGGTCGGTTAAAAATTAAATTTACATTAGCCATAGAAAAGGCACGTGATTCATGCAAGAAGTATTGATACAATTTTAATGATCTAAACTGACTATACCATTGAAATATAAAGAAATGCATTTTGCTTTTATAAGTATGTTTAGGGTTGAACGATATAGCAAGATTAATCTTGATATTGTATTGTGTTACCTCAATATTATTTAGTTGTGCAATTACATACTATCTTTTAGTTTACTAAAATGTAAATATTTTAAGATATTTCTGCTACCTATTTCTTAGATTGTTGACCTAAAGCATTAAACGGCTTTCCACCAGGGCAGTAGATTTCATATTATATACAGTTGGATATTTTTAAATATGAATGACGTAGTAAATTTAGATATATTGTAGCAAGATTAATCTTGATATTATATTGTCTTGCCTCAATATTCAAGACAATAATCTATATAATATTTATATACAGTTTTCGATACAATATCAAGATTATGGTGTCAAGAATGTAAAGAATCTTGTATTGTCTTGAAAATAACTTAACATTTTCTAAGCGTAATAATTTATCGAAATAATCATAACTCAATAAACTTTGGTAGTTGCTGACGACTATCTACTAACGAGATGTTGGAGTGATAAAGGTTGGCGAGGTAGTCGGTGACGCGCTATATATCCCCTCGAGCCAACTTACTTATAGGTACGTGAGGCTACATGGCCGGGGGGTGCGCCACCTAGCGGCAGCGCATTAACTAGACTCTGATCGGTGGCACATGTATGGCGGGAAAAATCAAATTTCGAATTTGGCGTTTATTTATACTTGTGCTGAAATAGTTCTTATCCTCGACTTTCTCACGTGTCACGCAGGCTTTATCCACCTCTCAACCCTACACCAAAAACGCTCAAATCCCCGCGAAACCTCGATCCTATCACCCCTATAAAACCGAAATCCCCCGATCCGATAGCCATCTCACCAAAAAACTCACTCCTCTCTCCCCTCTGGCTCACCGACGACTGACCCTATACACGCGACACCCACGACCTCCGCACAATGACCCGACAACACAGGTAGAGAGAGCGCTCAGAGGCCCCCGGCGCTCGCACAATGGCCTCGCGTTGGCTCCCCTAAGTCGATCGCCTTCTCCTTTGACGACGATCCTCACACACACACACACACACACACACACACACACACACACACGTGTATGTAGTCGAAGAATGAAAGAGACGAAGAAGAGAGAGAGAGAGAGAGAGAAAGAGAGGGAGAAGAATGAAGGGAAGGGCCGTAAAACGCGAAAACGATTTTTCAAATGCATTTTAGTTCGGCGGCAACTTGTCATACGAGATTCTTGCGCGGCGTGTTTATGCCGCGGCCGAGAGAGCGAAGAGAATCGCTTAAATACGCGGGCGAAAATTGTTTTATTGTGCGGTAGTGCTGCAAGCCACGTTGTTGTAAGATGCGTGTGTGTGTGCCGTTTAGCAATTTTGCGGGGCTTTAATGATTGGAGGTATATATGTGTGTGTGTGAGGGGGAGAAAAGGGCTTTGTGCGAGTGTGAAGCGAAAGACTGGTATGCGATTTTCATTTCGAGTGTTATTAGCGAATTTTGTATGGCTGGTTTCTTTTGTTTGGGGTGGGGAAAAAATATTGATGTGATGAGGTACGCGTATAATATACTTGAGGGAAAAATTTCATTCATTGTGTTGTGCTTTAATGAAGAGATTTGAAATTGTATGTTGAAAATTAAATTGCTATGAGGATCTCGTGATGGTGAATAAGTTTTGGTATTTTGCAATTGGTTAAAGTTGATTTTTTTTTGTTTTCCAAGGTCAGTTATAGCGTGTACAATAACTGCACGAATAATATATCAATACGGCATAAATGAGTACACGCAGCCATTGTTTGCTATTCAGCGGAACACAGTTAAAAACCTGTAACGCGCGATGTATAAAAAGTGTATACATACACGAAATATCTGTTTTTCTTAGAACGTAAAATTCATAGTCGAATATATATCCTGCCGGCAGACATTTACTTGTTCGGTTTACTTTACGACTGTGTATATGAAACTCGAAATGCTCGCTCTGCGCCCGCAACCTACATACACACACATATAACTACCGCATAGAAATTCGAGAAGAAAATGTAAAAAGCGACAAAAAGCTTTCTCTCGGTTCTCGTATAGTCGCGTCCTACACAAATAAATCGCGCGTCGTCGCTCCTAAGAAAATAATTCGACGCGATATATGCGACGCTCGATTTCGTACGACGCGGTAATTGACGGCGGGGCAGGTATTTTCTTTTTCGCGGTTCGAGTAAACCCGGGAGCGCGGGCACGGAAAATGTGTAACTCAGTGTTCTGAAACGTTTCCGTTGTGTTGGACGCGTCACTTATGAGGGTGACAGGTCAAATAAACCGAGCGTCAAATCGGAATATACTCGCGGAAAGGTCTATAAATATGTGTGGTGGGAGTAGCGTGGTTTCCGCGTGCGCTCGAGTGATTGCTGATGGTTTGTATAGTGGAAGATTCATTGAGTTATTTGTATTTTCTGTTTTCAGTATTTTAGAAAATTTTTTATTGTATTAAAGTATGTATATGAATTAATGTAGCAAAATGTCAAATTTAATTAATTTTTAGTATATTCATGTTATAACAAATATTTATAATTTATTAAGATCGAACTATATTGAAGAAAATAACGTTTATAGAATCTCTTAATTTTTTTTCATTCATTAAAGAAAATAACGTTTACGGAATCTCTTATGTGTTTATTAAAAAAAAAAAAAAAAGAATAATTTTCTACGTGCGCGATGACAGTTTGAAAGTGAAAGTATGCTCATCATTATGTAAAATATGTTTCATGAGAATGAATATTCCATTTTGATTGATTTTGAGATAATTAATATAGAGACTGTATCAGATAATTGTATGGGACATGTACAAGTGAGAAGGAAATTTCTTTCAATTAAAAAATCAAATTACTTACACATTTGTATAAAGATAATTAATTATTTTAACACTACATGTTACAATTAGAAACGATTACTACTACTCATAAATTGATAAATTATAATACATAGATATTACTTTGCTTATACTGCAATAAAATTAATATTAAAAAGAATCTACAACACTTTCGAAATTACCTTTCTATCCAACCACACATCATCATTTTTATTATAAATCAATACCACCTCGCATACCCCCATACATTGTACAAAACCCCCCAAGATCATCGACCCCACGACATACGTCTCCGCTCTAATCTCCCTATAAACGAGCTATCAGAGCCGCTACCTATAGCATCTCTCTCTCTCTCACGTATGTGCATCCGCTCGATTGGCTGTGGCTGCCTCCTCTCTCCCTCAAGATAGATCTCAGCGCTCTCCTCCCCATTACGCGCATCAGCCGGCGGCCTGCGCGCGCGCACATGCGCAGAAGAAGAAACTCTCACTCACTCTCTCGCGGGGCGATAATAAAGCCCGGGCCGTGCGGCAAAACCTCACTCTCACTTCAGAGCGCGAGCGAGCGCTCGCAAAAGAAAAGAAGAGCGCGCAGGCGCGAGAGCTGAAGAAAGAGAGAGTGAGACGGAGGGGGCGAGATAAAGAAAGGGGCAAAAGGGAGGAAAAGAATACAGCAGCAGCCGACAGACGCTACCGATACACATAGGTATATATCTACACTGACAGAAAGAGTGGAGCTGAAGAAGGAGAAGAAGAAGAAGAAGAAGAAACGCATAGCTCGAGTGCTCGCCGCACGCTGCTGAAGGCAGTCTCTCCGCACACGGCTAGTGTACATGTGTGCATGCGCGCATATGCACGGGAGGAAACTGGTCGCATTCCGGGTCGCTCGCCGGACAAAAGAGGATACGCGGCTGATTACAACATTAATAAACAAATGAGCCCTGCGGCGCTCAGTATATACCCACTCTCCTCTCTCTCTTTCTCCCGCTACCTATGTATATACGTGGGAGTAGCGCGCCGGCCAATAGGAGCGAGTGGGCGTCATGTGGGCGGAGCCGCCGATGGCCAATCCGAGCGGCCGAGTGCTGAGAGAGCAGCGCCGTTCGCGTCGGAGTAAGGGAAGTACGCCTACGGTACGCGAGCGAGCGAGAGAGAGAAAGATGATTGAGAGAAAGAGAGATAGCGCGGAAGGATAACGCCGCGGCGATAGGGCGACGCAGGGGCGGGACCCCGCGAGGTATGCGCGGTTTTTTGGATTTGCTTGCGCGCGTGCGATGCGAGCGAGTGAGAAGAGGCGGGTGTGTCAGCTATAATGAGAGAATGAGAGAGGTGCGCTGAAAAATGGTGAAATTGGGGAAAAGGATGGTTGGAGTGGTTTTTTTTTGTGGTGCTGGTGTGGAGGTTGGCAAGAATTTATGTATAGTTGTCCAAAATTGTAATAATAATGTTTATAGTGAGTTTATCTGTACCTTGCGTGAGAAGTAGACAAAATTGAACGTTTTATGAATGATAAGAATTCTTAAAGTAATAGTGACCCTAATTATAATTTATTTCAGCTTTTCATTAATGAATAATTAGAAAACAATCACATAAGGAGTAACAGGAGGTCATTGTATTTCTCAGCTTATCTAAATTTAATATTGATCATATTAAATACTATGTAAATTAATATTAGAAAAAATATTTCTGTATAATTCACTACGCAATTCTTACAGCAATTTCATTGCCACTTACATTACGAATAAATTATTGCATTGCAATACCTCCTCAAACTGTGCGCGAGTATTTCAAAATCCTATATAAAGTCAACACACTCAACTCATCCAATCCAACTATCCACTCACAATTACGACAATATACCCTCCTGCACCTATAACTCCACGCAGCACGCGACCTCTCGCACACAACGACTATAATATAAAAACATAATTCCGTATCAATCACGAACGCTCCGCTCATCCCCACGGGCAAAAACAAAACGCGCGTGCACCCGTCGTATGTATCTCCCCTCCTATACTTCTTCGTCTCTTCCCCCATTGCAATCGCTCTCCTTTCTCTCTCTTCGTACGTATATATACGTACTCTCTTGGCTTTTCAACCGCGCGCGCATTATTGCATCGGCGGAGGCTAGCCAAACACTATTAGCTTTCGTTATGCGGCTTTATCTCCTTCGTCTTCGGGAGAAGCGCGTATGCGCATGTATGTGTGTATGTATGCATGGGTACGTAGAAGAGATATGCTAGTGACCGAACAGAGAGGGAGAGAGAGAGAGTCTGGGAAGCACCGATCGGCGTATAGGAGGTTTTGCCTCCGCTGATTGCCGGTTATTGGAGTGGAAGAGGCCGATTGTCTTTTTGGAGGAGGGAAGCGAGGTTGCCCAGATGTATATATAGCCTATATATAATATTGGGCGTGGGAGTTTCGCTCGGTCGAGGAATATTGGCGAATATAATGGTTTTATAATATATTTGTATAATTATCGTAAAAATATATTGTGTATAATTTAAATTGTTATTATATTATTGTTAAGATTTGATTTATAACCTGAAAGAATTTGTATTGCACCATGATATCGTAAGAT
>UXGD01007476.1:0-10874 GCA_900474315.1 Torymus auratus | reverse complement strand
TCCGACATTTTGAACTGTGCTAGTCTTCGTCCAGCTCCAGGAGCAGTGCTTTTCTTCGTACCAGGCGTCGATATATAGTATAATAGCCGCAATAGCCTCAGAAACTGCTATTTTCCGCCTCCATGAGCGCTTAGATACTTTCGCCTATCCAATTATCCACTCCGACGGCATGCACGGAGCGAAATATATATGTATCTCGTGCACAATTACCGGTCAATACTATTTTTATTGTTCGTTTTCTAGGTTAGGTACCTACAATTAAGTCTGAAAGTGTGGGAACAGGGTTCAAAAATATTTCAAAATCGTGCCTACTTATATGATAGGATTTTGACTATTTTCCGCGAGTTCTTCCTCTGCTTGTCGTTCTTCCTTGTTTGTTGGCTCCGGACTGGGGACACTGCACCTTTTCAGCCGGCCATCGACAGTCTGTTGCGGAGCGCATGCACATACCCGCTGAAGAGGAGTCCACATTCAGATGTTGCGCCGTGTTGCATGCGCCTCGGATATATCTAGTATACTCAATACTCATAATTCATGACCCATCGGCAGAAGAACGTAACAATGTAGACTCCTCTTGAGTGACTGACACAATGTAGACTCCTCTTGAGTGGCTGACACGGCGGGTAGGTAGACCTATAGTCAGCGCTACCAACACTCAAACAATAAAACGCCTCTAAATATTAATATATTATATTGAATTTATATTTTATATCGCATCAAATAAAAGCATGAAGATCTAAAGTCCTCATGGGGCCGATGGAATCTCCGTGAGGTCATGTTAAAGAGTTACTTATATAGGGTATCGAAGCGGAGGGAATATCAGGGGCGAAGACTATGTGAACTAAAAAATCCCAATGTTTGAAGAAATTTAAAAGAGATAAGTACCCAGGTTTCCATTGATTGTGCGCGTGGTCTTTTATCAAAAATGAAATATATTATCATATACAACCTTCCAGTAAATTTCCCTCGTGCTGATTTCATTTAAATTCATGCACGTTTGCCTCGTCAACCTCCATCCGCGTATCCGCAATAAGTCCTTCGGTGAGCCGAGGCGAAAAATACAACTTTTGTAATCGGGCATCGGGAGCAAAAGTTGTACTTTCGGCCCGCTAGGCAAAAAATAATTATTCGGTATATAGTACTATATTACGCCCCTAGGGAGTAAAAGTAAAGAATGTCCCAGATTGCATGTAAATTTTCATCCGAGTCGAAGGCGAGGATGACAAACATACGATCTGAGGTATTCTTTATTTGCTCCCGTGGTGCATATACGATTTTTTTGCCTGGCGAGGCCGAAAATACAACCTTTGCGATCGGGCGCCAGGAGCAAAAGTGGTACTTCCGGCCCGCTAGGCAAAAAAATTATTATTAATTATTATTACGACATATACAAAACTGGTGAAAATTTTTTTTGAAAACACACCTTTGCGACAAGGTTTTTCTCATTTAATAGGTCATAACATGTACAAAAACGCTCGTATGCAATCAAAAACAACTTTGTGACACCGTTTCAAAACAAAATCCATTTTTCTTATGGGAATTTAAAATAGCAAAAGTTAACAAAAAGTAGTCATAAATATAGCTTGCTATTGGATAATCATCAAAGGTAACAAAAAATATTCCACAAAAATTGATTAAAGTAGTAGAAAATAAGAGCTTTAATTTGAAATGAGAATCGTTCAAATCGGTCAATTCGGCGCAAAGTTACGTACATTTGAAAATCACGAAAAATGATAAAAAATGGGCAATTTTTTCCAAATCCACATAATTCAATCATTTTTCATCATTTTTCGCGATTTTCGAATGCACCTAAATATGCGCCAAATCGACCGATTTTTCCGATTCTTATCACAAATTAAAGCTCTTTTCTTCTACTAATTTAATCGCTTATTTGTGAAATATTTCTTGTCATCTTTAAAAGCTTGCTATTGGTTAATTACTTTTCGTCCATTTTTCCCATGTTAAATTCCCATAAGAAAAATGGATCTGTTCTAAAACGGTGTCACAAAGTCGGTTTTGATTGCACACGAGCATTTTCGTATATGTTATGAACCCGTTATGGCGGAGGCGTCTCTTCAAAAAAAATATTGACCAGTTTTGAGGACATCATAGAGGCTATACATTTTTGTAGATTTCCTCATATAGGTGAGCACGCGCCCGAAAGAAAAGTAAAAAAAAGTGACAGAAGTAGGTAGTCAACTTCAAGTCTATCAAGGAACAACAAGCACCCCAAAATTTGACGTCCAGCCTCCACCCCCAGCAAGTCAATACAAAATCCAGACCTCGCTCAAAATTCTTCGTTCATTTCTATATAGGTACACCCCGACTGCACCGAATTCCAAAAATGCTGCTCTAACCGCCCCCGCCACGCCAATGTTCTCCATCGCCAACCTCCTCTGCGACGGTAAGTAAATCCATCCACCCCACCCTAACCTTCAACATATTCTTCCCTCCCAATACTATCTATACCAGAAAGGAAGATAATGCTGACATCATCGGATTCGGTGGCGTTGAACGTCGGCTTGACCTTTCTGAACGCGGTGGTCCACTACATACTGTACCGCGTGGCTGTAGCCCTGATCCTCCTCGTCAAGGGCCTCGTATTCTGGCTGTTCGAGAAAGCGAACGGATTATTGCCGGCGACCGAGACGACACGGAACAGGACAGATAATAAGCGCAGGAGACCGCCGACCCCCGCGTCCGCCGAGTGGGAAGAGGCCGAGATGTATAACGTGCCAACTTTAAGTTGACCAAGTTGTCCAAATAAGGTAAGATTTTTATATAGTAAATCCAAGTTTGATCTGATGAAATGTCTTTTTCGAAAAATTTTCGTACAAATTACCTATGGCATCTTAATTTTTTCTTTTATCCGTTGTCCATAATAATTATACGCCCTACTTGTTAAAAATACTTTCAATACTTTTAATTCTTAAAGAATATGTAAGAATATAAGTATTCATATGGTAGAGGTTATAGAGCACCTCGCATGTTTTGTGCGTTTTGCTACCAAAGTATAGTATAAATTACAATTTTTTTTATTAATATATAACTATAAATCCATTAAGAAATGTAAAATAATTATACTTACTATAAACCTCCGATATCCGCAGTTCGTTATCCAGTTAAATTCAAGAAAATGCCAGCGACCGATCTGTACACAACGACGCAGACGCACGAGGATTTCCCATGGCCGGGGCTCGTCGAGCGTCGCGAGAGGCCGGCCCAGCCGCCGCTGCGAACCGGCGTCCGGCTGTTCTGCCCCGGTTTTACGGAGTCGGACGTCACAGCGCGCGTCTGTAAACAGGAAGAGGATTGCGCTGTGTGGCGTAGCGACGAGTAAGTAAGCGAGTAGGGAAAGTTAGCGAGATATAGGAATTGGCAGTGAAGTAGTGTTGTGTTTACGGCAGGAATGGAGAGATAGAGAGGAAGAAGGAGGTTGACGATGATGGTGATGTGTTGATGAGTCGCAAGGACGCTATGGCGTTGAACCGGGAGGATATGGCGAGGTTCAAGCGGAAAAGGAACGAGGAGTGGTTGATGAGCATTTACCAAAGAGATTATGCTTTGAGTAAGATAGATATATATGGGGTTTGATGAAGAGAGTGTTTTGGGATGGAGAACTGTAGTAATAATGTGATTTGTTTTAGATGACTTGAGTTATGATGACTTAATGGAGCAAGCAAACAAGACATCTAAAGATAGTCTGAAACCGAGATGCAGAGGCGAAAAGTACTATCTGGATCCGATACCTTTCAAAAAGAAAAACGATAAGAAACCTTTGATCGGATAATGATTAATTAGATTATTTTTGCAAAGAAAATATGTGATTCTGGTTTATTTTGGGAAATAAAATTTCGATACGTAAAATTAGTCAGGTTATTGTTGGAGAGTACTTCAGATATAGAATATGTATACGAATTAAAATTTCCCGCGTTAGACGTCAGCCATCGCAGCAGAGCCATATCAGCTGTTTTTACAAGTGCGGCCATGTTGCAGCCGACACCCACGCAGTACTGATGTCATCCACTGCAGGTGCTTCCTGTTATTTTTCGTAACTTTTTAATTAAATCCATTAAGGATATATATTGTAAATTTGTCCAAATTGGTAAATTAAAAAATATATAAGTTAACTACTTATATAAAAGATATAAATCGTTATTACTCTGAGTTGTAATTTGTATTATTTGTAGTATTAGAGGTTATACCTATTTCAAAGACTCATTGACATTTATCAATTAGATACATACTTTTAATTTTTAGTTTAACAATTTAATAAGTAATCTGTTATTGTTTTTCAGATAGAAATTAAATAACCATGGTGCTTGGATTAGAAAGACTGTCCGCCTTTCTTCGTTACTGGTACTTCAGGTACACATTAGTAACAGAGCTTTACATGGTGGAGAATTGGGAAAGACAGTTTGTCAGTATCCTTTGAAACTATTATAATAATATATACAAAATGTAAATAAATACTTAAAAACAAAAGTATTACTAAAATATCGATAGAGATCTTTCTCTTTCACATATTTATCTTGTTTTTGTAATAGATTGTTTTCAAGATTTTGAAAAAGTAATTTCAAAATTCTAAAATTCATAAAACACAAAATCATAATAAATATTTTTCAAATAATCAAATCAATCAGTTATGTGATTAGTGTTAAGATAATTAAAATTATTACTTATGTCGACTGTAAGTGTTAAGAGTTGCAAGTTATGCTTCAGAGATCATATATTTTAAAGGTATTTCAATCAGCAATGAATCATTAAATATTCCTATTGTTTCAAGTATTTATGAAATACAAGTTAGAATAATCATAGTATTTAAATGTTATAAATTGTGAAATTCAAAAATACACTTCCTTAATCAATAATTCAGATATATTCCTTGTAGTTCTATTCATGCTACTTTTTTACTTCAATTACAAAGTTCTACTACCAGTAACTTCTTCGCTATTTCTTAAAAATTAAAAACTACCTTATGAAATGTACCATTTGTAAATAATGTTAACAATTATTTAAAGTATTAAAAATTAATTCCAGTAGCTGTAAAATGAAACTGAACAACAGACTCTAATATTAAAATCTTTGTACCATAAATATGTAGCTATATCAATAAATATAATTTTTTACTTAGTATGTATTTCAAATTGATTATAAGTGAAATAATGCAAGGTGAGGGTATAAAAAAATAACAATGTCTTTAAATACAGATTATGTCTGATTATATTTACTCACAATAATACCGTCTTACCACATCAGTCCTTGATTAAAGTAAACGCTAGTACTTCTAATCATTTTCACGTACAGTGTTTTTCTTACAATTCGAATTTTTTTTTTCCTTCTTAACCTTTTCTTATTCCCACACATGCCCAACAGTTGAATATATTACTAAAATTAGAATATGTTAAGAATAAATATTTAATCTTCGTTCACGTCATGCGTTTATATTAAACGATTAACCATCAACTGATATTAATAACAATTTTTAATCGTCCTAATATACATCCTCAACTTTATTTAATTTAGTTGCCAATTTTCGTTTCGTTGGCTAATCTCTCGATAACGAGCCAATCACAATCGATTAGCTCTTCTCGTATTTTTCATTTTTTTTTTCCTTTTTTTGGCTTAAACTAACGTTCGCAAACAAAATAATGGGCTAAGGTTCAGTACAATACACTTTACTACCCTTATCCAACCAATCATCATTCGGGCTTGCATTTTTTTTCAAATCTGCCGCTAACAACGAGTTCTCATATCAATGTCAAAGAATTATGCTTTGTTTACCTTTTTAATATAAAAAAATGAAAGTCACATTCCCAAATTCATTGCACTAGGGTTTTTTGATCGGATAAGGGACGCTTTCACCAGCATAACCATTCAAAAATAAGTGAAATCGCTTCTGGTGATGTTTTGCTATCTCAGCTCATCATATACAAATTTGAGCTCTTTCCCTTGCGCTCCTATTCCTTCCATTTTTTTTTTTTTTTTTTGTATTTTAAAATTTTTTTTTTAAGTACTACAGTGGAAGAATTTTTTCGTCGTTGATCAAACAAAAACATTATATACAGTCAGTTTAGAGGCGCAAATAATTAGTGTAGCGTAAACTAAAAGTTTTACAAAAATTGTATTATTTTAGTGTTACTCTTTGTCAATCAGTGCTGAATGCTATTTTCATTAGATTACCTTTTGGGCATGGTTAACTTTATTTTTCCGTTTTAAATTAATCTAAGAATAAATTTTAGCGTTACCTTTTAAACAATATACAAAAATAAGCTTAAATAATCTAAAATTAAAAAATTATATTACAAATCTTATAGTACATGATTGAATAAAAATTTCGCATAATACCTAGAAAATACATTAATAATTTAAATTAAATTATACAAAACTTATCATTTATAGCTAAGCTCCAGCAAGGCAATAATGAATGACAATTTTTCTTCAGCACTGTTATTAGTAAATTCAATGTATGTCAAATTCAAAGGTCGACTGACAAACTGCCGTCAGTCTTCATTCTTTTATTGTGTATTGATTAGCTAATCTTTTTTACGAACAAGGCACTGACGTCAATTTTGAACTTTCGTACAAATTAACAATACAGCATAGAAAAATTTGTAAGAGGAACATAAAATAGCAGAGAGACAGACAGATAGAATTGTTCGTATAAGTAGTTTCTTTTTCTTTTAAAAAATTCTTCCAATTTGCAAAAACTGACTGTAAAAACATTTAGTCATCAACGATATACTGACTCCCAGCCTTAATCGAGTTCGTTTTTTCACTAATACTTGATAAATTGCTACTCGAGTGCCTAAATCCTTTTGCACGACCTAAGACTCGCTTCATTTACTAAACCTCGATCGGCCGACATTCTAAAAATGAATTCGGCGCGTTTGCTTCGCGTAATTATATTTACACAATCGACATTTACAGGGTATACAATTAATCGGAGTGTCGGAGAGTCTTTTTTCATCGGGTCATCGAAACAGTTTTGCCGCTTTCTCATGGAATAGCATTTGTTTTATTCATCAACGATTGTTCAATTTCACTTTTACCAATGTAATAAAAATGAAATCAAGTAATTAAAAAATCACCAAATTGCAACATTTTCGAATCGTTTTGAAATATTTGTGATATATAAATAAATGAATGTTTATTAAAGTCATTATTTCTTACGTATAAAAAATTAATTACTTCGGTTCGGCGTAAAAAATTGAGTATTAGTAAAATATTTGTATGTATTAAGAAATATCATTTTTCTTATGAAACAAGCTGTGATTTATAAAAAATATAGATGTAACAAACATTCATTTAACAGATATCAATTTTGTTTAAATCGAGAACAAACAAAACATCGAATTAAGTACCCATCGAAGGCGCGGCAAAACTTTCGAAAAGGGCCCGATATTTTCTTGGTTTCTTTTTTTTTTAATCTCACGGTCTCGCCACAACTCAGCGGGGCCGCGAACCATTCATGCGCATTATGATCATCCATATTAAAAGTAGGCACGATAGGAATTGCATAATTATGAACCACATTTTATCTCGAACAACGCTATAATGAATCGTTTTTCATTTTTGTTTTCCAATTGGGAGGTGAGTTTGTGTATATGTGTATATATATATATGTATCGCGCTTCGTCTCTCGTACTCTCACTCGCACTCATTCTCACGCACTCTTTCTCTCTTGTTCTCTCGCGCGTATGTATGTAGTACATAACGGAGCTTAGCTTTGATCAATTATCGTCGGTTATAATTCAGTGTGTGCTAAAAACTGCCTCTATTTTATCCAACTATGCTCTAAATATTGCTATTTTACTCGAGCATTGCGAGTAAAAAATAAATATATATATGAAGTATATGTATTCATGTGTTCGCATTATGAGTAGCCTCACATTATGTTATCGATAAGAAGTCGCCTGGGGTTGCGTATGCGTATACCTCTGTTGTAGTGTGTTAGTTACGAAATTCGAACAATTATCGCGTGACTAGCGAAAGTGGGACTTGTTATGGATAACGAATGCGCTCTCGAATTCCTTATTACATATATATTCGTACATTATTATAACGAGGAGACAAACGTGTGTTTTAGGTGTGTATGTGTGTGTGTGCGTGAATATAAATGTGTGTATACGTGTTTGCGGTATTAATACTTGAAAAACTTTACAAATGCACGAGATACAAAACTGGGCGTCGACGGGATAGATCAATTTTGCGCCCCTCGCCACGGCTAATAAATTCGACGACTAAGTCTAGCGTCGCGAAAGAACCGTTCGTTTTGGGAAGATATGAAGAGAGTGATATATGATATGTCTTTTAACGTCTTTGTCTCTCCCACCCCACCCCAACATCAAATACTACATCATCGGAATTTATTCTATACACAATCGAGAAAAAATTTACAGTCTTATTATTTGTCTTTTTACAATTCTTTTTTCTCATAGTAGTCGTATTCAATAGCTTTTTTCTCGCGTTTGCGCACCATAGGTACAACCTACGTGGAAAACGTTCCTTCTTCGTTACTTTATCCTTTTTTTCTCATTATAGTACACTGAACCGTCAAAGCTATTTACTATCACATTTCCTTATCGATCCCTCCAATTTTTTTTTCTTTTTTTTTCAGCGTTACATTAAAAAATAACATTCTCGCGTAACATCCAATAGTTCTTTTAATTATCGATCGAGGTAGCCACTGTTATTTAAATTCCCTCGAATTTCAGGAAGTTTATTATCATATATCAGTATTGTTTTCGTATAATAACGAGCGTTCGCAAAACAAACGGTTTTTTCAAGATTGCCAGGGAGGACGAAAAATTTATTTATCGGGCGATAAAATTATGAGGTTTAAAGAGCTGAACGAAATCTGTACTTTCACAGAGAGCTAATAAAAACTTTAAAGTTAGAAACCCGTGTAAGCTGATAAGTTATTAAGCAAACAAAATTATTACTTAACTTTGTTCGCAGAAATCAATATTTTTTCTTTTGCTTTGTAAAATGAATATAAAACGCAAAATATCACATTTGATTATGTCATAATCGTAAATTGTATAAGACATAAAAACAAAGATTTAGAAAAGAAAAATTTGGAAGGACATTTGAACAAATAAAAAGTGATATTGTTAAATTAAAAGTAATATTTAAAAAAAATTAAAAGTGTATCCATTTGGTTAATAACTAACCAGCTTTTAAAAATCGAGGAAACATATTACTAATAATTTGCACTCACTGGCGACTTTAACTATAAAAATAACAGGTGATGCAATTAAAATGCAACAATAATAAAAACTGAAACGATACATACTGAGAAAACTAAATATTTCTGCGATCTCTATTGAGTAATTATTATGTTAAAGTCCTTCAAAACGTAATGTATACGGCAAAAATTAAAAATAAAACAATCTATTCACCAGTTCGTGCATCCCTGTACTGTCCTGTTAAAATTAAAGAGTGAACCAGACGTTCAACGCTACCAACTAGTGTCCATTATTAAGCACTTACAGTCTGCCTATTGTAATTATGTATTTTGATATTGCATGTATAAACTGTTAAGATTAAAGTGAAATAAATATGCATGATTATATGTTTTACGATCAGACCTAGTCTCGTTATGAGATAGAAATATTCCTCTTGTTTATTTTTTGTATTAATATAAACTTTGAAAAAGTACTGTAGGTACATGTACTTAACCATATTATGTTTATGAATTTTTCTGATTATAAATAGTCTTTTCGAAGACAAAAACTATACGAGTTTTTATTTAGAGGTCGAAATTCTTTAAGAAATATTTCCGTTCTCAGATGAACAGGTTGTACTGATCGGCAAATGCTTGTATTACGAACAAATCTTCAACTACAGAAGTAGCGTCTGTCTATTTTGTAAAAATTTTGTATGTATTCAAAATAAAAGTAACAATAAAAAAAAAGAAAAAAAAATCGTCACATAGATAACATGTTCACATTAGCGTAATAATATGTACTCTGAAAAGATGTCATAAACTGATAAACAAGTATACGTAATATTTATATGTGTACTATACTATAAAAATATGCCAAAATAATGTAACTATAACCAGCTATATTATTGGGCATCAGAAAGATTCCAAGTAATTGGTGAACACTCTTCATCATTACTTCATCTCGCTTTTTCCAAGTAAAACCCTCAACGTTCACTAATTTACAAACCTATCAAGACTAAAAAATGTCAACAAAAATCACTATAAGAAAGAACTCCGTCGACAATCACAACTATACAACTTCAACAAAATAGACATTCACCATTTCGGCAATCAACGACCCAACGATTATAACGCGTACGTATACATGCCCTATACACGTGCACGAAATGCTTCACGACGTGAATGTGTGTTTGCAAGTGGGGTTTATCGTATCGGAGGAAGGGGGGTAGGCGTCAATCGGTATTGGCATCTGACATTTGTCGACATCACCTTCAATGTATTAAATATAAGTCGTGTGAGTAACCATATAACATGGAGAAAAACATTTCTTTTGAATATAACGTATTTTATACGGAAATTGATATATTTAAAAGTGTAATTCCATGGAATTTAGCGTCTAATTTTTTTTATTTCGTCTGTAGAGTTGATTTAAACCGCATTTTATAACAAATGAAACTTGCAAATCATAAAATCCTTTAACAGAATCACTAAAAAATTCTTCGAGCGTGTGCTGTACTTACTTAGCTAATTTACATTTCATTTTGAGCGGCAGCTCAACCATTTTTCGGAGTGCTGCTGACGAAATTTATTATGAAAATCTGAGGATGCATTTTAGAGTACTAGTATGTACACTCATCCCGAATGGATTCTTGCCGAACGTGCCTGCTCAGTTTCAAAATCCTGAAATCCCATTGGCCGATTC
>UXGD01007475.1:0-10877 GCA_900474315.1 Torymus auratus | reverse complement strand
GAGCCTAACAGCTCCTGCGAAAATGTACAGTCAGTGTGCGACTGACGCCGAACAGATCAACACCTTGAACACAACGTAATAAAGTATCCTAAGCTTAACTTAATTCACGCTCATTTATTTAAACTCAGTGCAAGTCCCTCCGCCCCTAAAATCCTAAGTATCCAATTCCCCACGGGACCGCCCGCGGGGAGAGAGCGGACGTCCCTAGCCTCACCCCGCAGCATGACTATCGAACCTCCTTACAGTAAAATTTTATTGTTACCAACATTTCGGGAGTATTATAACTCCTCTTTTCAGAGCTAAAAATACAACTTTATGCCGCTACAGTATACCATAAATGAAGGACATTTGACTACTTTCCCCTATTTGGGAAACCCAGTCGACGGTGCCAACTAATGGCACGCGGCTCCTCACTCCCTAATTAGACTCAAGGGGTCCTACATTTCTCTGTTCACCTGAGGTTCCCTTTCTCTCTTGCTGACATAGATCGACCTGCGTATGGGTATATATAGGACCGCAAGAGCTCAGATGAGCTCACTCGTTATACAGACTTTGTAGTCGACAGTTTCTCTTATTTGAATCTTCTTGGACTTTGCGCTATAACAGGAAAAAACATGCTCTCCGAGTCTTCAGAATTGTTGAGAGCATTGAATTATCAGCAATATACCGTGGCCGATCAACTGATCCGTCGTGGCGCGAACGTAAATGAGCTAACAAAAATAAAATCCGGTTATAGGGGCACGTGTCTGCACTATGGAGCGCGAATGTGTAATATCCAATGGATGCGTCTGCTTATAAACCATGGTGCAAATTGCAACGCGCGTGATTGTAGGGGACTAACACCGCTGCACACTTCCATACTTGGCCTTAAATTTAGGGAACGAGTCGGTGACTCTGTCCTCCCAGTCGTCGTCGAAATGCTCATCAACGGAGGGGCTACCGTGGATGCGTGGGACCATGCTCTAAGGACACCTCTCCATCTGGCCGTGGAACTGAAGTCGATAGTGCCGGCACAAATGCTTATTGCCAAAGGAGCATCCATTGAGGAGGAAGATAAATTAGGTAACAGTATACTGCACAAGGCGGTACTTTTCGGGAACGTGAGCATTGTCAAGATGCTGATCAGCCATGGAGTAAATATAGACCCTAAGAATAATGGATATACACCGCTGCTCCAGTACCTCTCTTCTAACTTACGAGACATGGATATTGTGAGTATATAATAATATGGATTTACAAATTCTTTATAACATATTCAAGTATTGTTGTATCCGTCTTAAAATAAGCTTCGCAATAGTATAGATTTAAGTTTTGTTAAAAACATGGTATAGTAAAGTGGGCCTTTTAAGACCGAGTGTGGAGTTTACGTTATTTTTCGAACCGAAGACGAGTACAGCAAACTCCACACTCGATCTAAGAAGGCCCTCTAAGTTCTTGGTGCACACCATATATTTTGTGACTCGTGTTTTGATTTTCGGGGTCTTTGAACCTAAACAACGAGGCTAAATTGATTTTTGCTTTATAAAATAATCAGAAATCAGCCACAAATTTTCGCGAATGTGGAGATGTTCATTTTCAAATAAAAATAGTATACTGGATTTATCTCTGAATAAGAAAATTTTTTTATAAAAAACATGCATTCATAAATTTATAGTGGATTAAGTTTAATTTTTTCGACTTAACGGAATTTTAGAGTAGAGGGCGCAAAAGTATCTACAAAAAGATATTTTTGCCCCCGCCAGGAAAAAATAGTATTTTTTTATTATATCTGTTAGAAGAAAAGTCACTTTAGAACCTCTTTTTACGCCGAAAATCAGCGAAAATCGTGCATACAAAAAAAAATATTAATATACTTAGATGAGTTTGGATATAATAATGTTTGTTATGTGACTTGCAAATAAATATTAAGTGAATTAAGATTGAGGAAGCCACGTACCAATGAATTGGCAAACATCTTTTAAATTTATTTATCTTATAGTTTCATTAAACAACAAATGCTTTGTTTTTCAGATTCAACTTCTTGTTCAAAATGGCGCAGATATTAACACAAGGTCAATAAACGGCGTGTTCCCCTTATACTACGCGGTTCAGCGATTGCAGACACTGTATTTTTTGCTGAAGTCTGGCGCACGCGTCAATGAAACAACAAGTACGGGTGACACCCCATTGCACAAGGCCTGCACATATAACTACATTTGTATGGGCGAACGGGATAAATGTGTGGCCTTATTGCTGAAATTTGGAGCCGATTTGAACGCGTGCAACGGGGATGGCAAGACGCCTTTCGAACTTCTACCAAACAACCCATACACCAAAGCTACCGCTAGAGCCATCATAAAGGAAGCCGTTAGGCGTGAGGCATCAGGCCAATACCTCTGTAAGGGATACACACGAATGGTCCAGTCCTGCGAGAGCTACTCGAAATTTGACCTGGAGTGCCGTGAAGAGATCAAGCGAATGCAAAGTGAGAAGATCAACACAGATGACAGTGCCGTGTCGCTCTTTTACACACTTTCGATAGACGAAGAAAAGCTCGCAGCATTAGCTAGGAACAAACCGATCGTCACGGCGTTCGAGTCGAACGATTACGTGGCGTTATTCAGGATATACGCTGCTGAACTCACTACGAAGTTTGAATTGGCTAAAAGGCGCGCGCATTTTCTTGTGAGCGTTGAAGTAATCCTGGGCGACGCGCTAGGCGATATGTTACCTGCACCGGTCGTGAAAGAAATAGCGTTGTATGTCAAGTACGGTGATATAATTGAAAATGGCCTGTAGAATGATGGCGCCCCAGGGAATACAATAAGTTTTCATTAGATTAGTTTTCATAAATTATCAAAATACATCTTGGTAAAACTAAAATATGTATTGTGCACCAGTGATAAATAAAAAAAAATAGAAAAATAATATGGTTTCTTTCACTTTGTTAAGCCCATCACCAAATTCTTGTTCATCTTTTATTTTTATCATTTAAAATCACTAGCTATAATAAATAATAATCATAATCATCAAATAAAAATGCATATTTAATTTTACATTCTCGTGCCTTTTATCCAAGAGCCAATCACAAATCAAATCTATAGAGGCTTCACATCTTCCGGTCATCATTTCTTTAAAAATGATAGTTTTGAGTATCTTGAAAATTATGAGCAATCATATTCATTGATACCAACAGAACCCTGACATTCCTATTGTCAAAACAAATCTGCTTACCAAAAGTTATCCAACTTATCCTACAAAGCAACTAGCCAATAAAGCTGCAGCATCTAATAAAGTAAAAATTTCACCCAACTACCCTCGAACTCTACACAATCATTTATACGCTGTAAACCAGCCTCAAGCGGGAACCTCAGAGGCGTGTCGACGCTCTCCGCTATATAACACTTTTCAGACACGTTATTTATAACGAAGAGCTAGCCGCTCCCGCCGGATAAAATATACGAATAAACTTTTCAGCCGCGCGGAATTTAAATTCCCCGCCGTTGCGCGAGGATATATCGATTCGTTCTCCCGCGCCGTTAGAACGAAAAGTTTGTTATCCTAGCAACCCGTTCTCGGTTAATGCCTCATTGTTGCCCGTGACAAAGGAGGAGGAGCAGGACCTCTTGTTTTTTCGTTATTGATTCGGTTCGGTTTTTGGTCGAGGAAACGAAAAATCACGGTTATTGCGTGCAGGTGAGGGGGAGAGGTTCATTGTCGCGTGGAACTGTGCTGCGGCTGATAACAAGCGCGAGCTTTTCGCGAAACCGAGGTTGTATTTTAGCAGTGGAGTGTAGTGTTTTGAGTGGCTATTGTTTGAGGTTCGGAAGACAGAAGTTTGAGAGTGGATGAAGAAAAATTAAGGTCTAGGGTTGTTGAGAGATAGGGGTACTGGAATATGTGATTTAAATAAAAGACAAAAACATGTTTGCGATCGTTTTGCATTTTACCAAGTATATTCGTGAAAAGGAAGTATAAATAATGTCAGGCATCTTGTTCAATACTTTTAAATAAATTGGAACATTGAGTTGAGTAAGAGAATAATATTATGATTAATAAATATATTATATAATTTTTTAATTAATTAAAATTTTTCAATGATGTAAACTCGGATATACGTTCAGTAATTGCAACGTTTTACCAGGAAACTCGTAAACATTATTTTTCCTTTGTAAAAAACTCAACACACGTTGACATATAAGTTAATTAAAACTCTTATTTGAAATTCTCTTATACGGGTTAATTTTAATAAAGTACCTTGTGTTTCATGAACAAATCTTTTGTATATAAAAAAGCGGTTCATTATAAAATACCAAGAAATTTACAAAGTCATGCACAATAATTTTAATTTATTATACTTTATGAAAAAACTCACACAAAACGTACCGACGGAAAAAGTAGAGGAATAAACGTAATTCTTTGAACAAACAGCATCCCTTCACAGCCAAGTACACAGACATCTCGGACTTTTTCTATATCGCCGGAGGACTCAAAAAAAGTAAAAGCGTGTCATGCAAACGGTGTAGAGCGTAAATAAACAATGTCCGCGGGTAAGCCGACGACGTGCAAGGACGCGATAAAGCGTTGGGAGGAAGAGACGGGCCAGGAGGCGAGCCAGGCCCTCGAGGTCAGCCTGAACTTCCAGTGGCCGCCCATCGAGCGGATGGACAATTCCCTCGCGGCCTTGGTAAGGTGCGAGAAACTCACCTTGTCGACGAACATGATCGAGAAGATCTCAGGTAAGTTTCGGCTCTTGGGGGAGCAGAGCCTGGGGGTAGCATTTTTGGAAGTTTTAGGGGGAAAGTTATATTGTTTAAGAGCTGTATAGTGTATATTAACGAGGCTTGGGTAATCTTGTATGAGCTGTTGTACTTGAAAGCAAATATAATTGTTATGGAGCTTGAGGTTGGTTTCTGTTAAAATAACATTTTTGTGGCTTTGATTTCCAGTATTTACAAATTCCGGTCATTTATAATCTTTATACTGCGTTAAATTCGAATAATTATCCATATCGAAAAATTAAAAGTCATTTTGGTATGCATAATTTCAAAGTTAGGTTCCAAGTACACATTTATAAAATCGCTGAAAATTTAATTCCTCTGCTGATAAATTCTGTATTCGTTAAAAGTAATAATTTGTAAATATTCACCAAAAACATATTTTTCAAAGTTTTAAATTATTTAAAAACTTTTAAATTAGTATTTTAAAAGACATTTGCAAAAATGAGCTAAAAAGTTGAATAATCTCCGAAATATATTAACTTGTGTAAATAGTTAAATGATAAAGTATATTATTTTTTCAAAGAGAAATACGCCCATGATTTCGTCATTTTACGAAAATTTTTCAGATACCTCAAAAAATAAAGTTGACCATTTTTATTTATCAATTTCGTCAATAAAATAATGTAGCCCTTCTATCCTCTTAAACCTTATTCTGTTCCCGAGATATCACTGTGGTAATTTTGAAAACTTGAATACAGTGTCTTTTTTTCCTTTACGTGTCTCTATATATATATTTTTTTTTATTAACGATGCATCTCGCACATAAATTTATAAAAACAATACGTACAAGATGTAAAAAACTTTCTTTTTATAAAGTGCAACGTAAACCATATACTGCTGTTACTCAAAACACTTTCAGCTAAAAAACTTGGACCATTCTCGCGTTATTCAAATATTCAAAACCCTCGCGCGCTTCACGCGGCAGGCAGCCCTCCCGTATTTTGTCACCATTTCATAACATATTTTACTACTTTTATCACGACTTGCCGTGGCATTAAACTTTGACAACATGCACTTGACCCACATTCGCGGCTCTAATTCCGCGACACACGGCTATATGCGCTTCTCGGGCCCGCGCGCCTTAAAATTTTATCGGCGCACGTACTTTTTAAAACTTACACGAGGAAACGTTTTAATTTGAAGGAGCTATGCAGTCGCTCTCTCACTCGGATGTACGTACTTAACTTGGCAAAGAGTCTTGTAGCGGCAAAGCGCAGCGAGACGCGAGAAATTCTATATGCGCGCGCTGTGCGGTACAGTGCAGCTTTTAATGCATGCGAATGGCATAAATTTAACGAAGATTATATAAAACTTGATGGAATAGTTATTTAGTATTGCATGGGTGAAAATGTGAATTGCAAGTTTGATGCATCGGGACTTTTAAAGGGATTCTTTTATTCGAGTTTTAAATTTATTATAAAATGTACCTGTTATTTTCATGTATTTCGAAATATTACTTATGCTTAATATATTTAACTCGCATATTACCTGTTAAATGAGAATCGTTATAAATAAATCTAATGTAATATTATACCTTATATTATTAAAATACTAATGATATATTAATTATAGACTCTAATCATAAATAGTAAAAGTCTAAAAGTACTAACATGAGCACGTTTCTAAAAAACAGCATTGAAATATTTTTTTATTCATTTATAACATGCGAAATATATAGTGAAATCAATAGTTTTTGACGAATTACACACGGCGATGCCCTTTGTTTTCATTAAAAATGTTGGTTAAATTCTCATTTTTCGAGTAGAAGTCCTATTGTTTACTCTTTCCTTGCCATAATATTTTTACTTGATCTGCTATGTCTATAGCTGCTTAGTGGTTAGAAACGATGGAAGCTATACTTCGCTGACAAAACAGAATTTCTTATGTAAATCCATCTGTTCTTTCAATATGTCAAATCACAGGTACTAAATTTTTATCAGCAGTTTCATCTATCATTTAAAAAATGGTTAACTTATAGGTATATGTTATAATCGATTAAAAGATAAAATAAATTCTTTCAATTCCAGGCGTAAACAGCCTGAAAAATTTGAAAATCCTGTCGCTCGGCCGCAACCAGATCAAGGGTTTCGCTGGCCTCGAAGCCCTCGGCGAAACGTTGGAGGAGCTCTGGCTCTCGTACAACGCGATCGAGAAGATGAAGGGCGTGAACGCGCTGAAGAACCTGCGCGTGCTGTACATGTCGAACAACCTCGTTAAGGAGTGGAACGAGCTCAACCGACTGCAGGAGCTGCCCTGCTTGCGCGACCTCCTCTTCGTTGGCAATCCAATCATCGAGGGCCTTGAGGTGCGCGTATATAGTCGATTGGGGTTACCACGGGGATATGAGGTTTTTTGATTGAGAAAAGAAGTGGTGATTTTGTTGGTTTAAGGCAAGATTTTTCTTTTTACGTGGTGTTTGATTTTAGCTTTAAATTGCTGCAATGTATTATAGAAAAATTTGACATATTTTTTTTTTATTAAACATTGTCGAATTGTAAATACAAAGAGATATCAATGGCATAACGTATAGGAGAGTACAATTAATGCACATTATGAAGGCGTCAATGAACAAATAATTGGATTATAAAACCGATATTTACATAAGATTATAATTTTTGTTTCTCGATTTTCTATGTAATAAGTGTTCGAAATTGATTTCAATACGTTTTCTCAATTAAAATAGAGGTACATTTAATAACATTGTTAACTATACTGACTATATTAATCCAAGTAGATATTTTTCTACATTTGTTCTTCAACACGATTTCAAACATATTCAATTTACACATATATTAATTTGAATATTCGAACTATTATAATTTTATATTATGTGTAAACTGAATTCTTTATCTTCTCTGACACAATTTTTTTCTTAAGTTATTCTAGTTAAATTTTTTTATTAGTTCACTTTTCTTTGAATTAACATTACTTTTCTACTTGCATAATTTAACCTTCTTTACCCAAATCAAAGAAAAATTATCGTAGGTCTTTTTCAAATACCCTGTTCTCTTCGCATATTTTATTACACTACATACTACAATTACCATGGCTTTACATATATTTTTACATCTATAAACATCATCGGCCACCCGAAAACCACCATGTTTCCATGTTCCACAAACTATCAGTCCCTTCACTAGACCACTTCACCTCACCTCAGCCAATATTCCCGCATACACTGCAGTAACCACACGCCTTGTTTCACTTTGTCAGACGGAACAGTGGCGCATGGAGGTGGCGCGTCGGCTGCCCAAGCTCGAGAAGCTCGACGGCGAGCCGGTGATCCACGAGTCCATTGAGGAGGTCGCCGCGCAGCAGCAGCAGATGCAGCAGCCGCCCGCCGAGACCCAGGCCGATTAATTCTGTGGGCTTGCGATGTATGGCTGTCGTGTGTGATGGTGGGGTTTCTTATGAGTGTCACTGTTACTGTTAAAGGGGTTGTCGAAGTTAGTTTGTTTTAGTGGTTATTTTGGATTTAAGTATTATAATTAATTGAAGATTTTACGGTTGTTGAAGTTATTGGGAGTGGATTAATTTAAGAGAATAATAAATGAGAATAGGAAATGAGAGAGTACGTTAGGTATGAAGAACGATACATAAGGGTAACTTAGATTGACATTTACACGTCTATTCAAATATAACTTGAAGCGCATAAATAATCGCGTCACGTTGTGCGGTAGAAAGGTTGATGTTCGTCACTTCGATATGATCAATAAATACAATGAAATAACGTTTTATAATGAATATGATAAAATATACTTACGATTTAAAAGGAATTGTAAAAATTTTTGACCCCAGTCGTCACCTAAAAGTCGTTTGCCTGAAACCTCATGTTGGGTATTTCTTGATGACTATTTTCCTCCTAGAAGGTTTGATTTTACATAAACGCGAATTGATGGACTAAGAGAATCTAAATCTATCACTCGCGAATGCATTATGCCTGAACGATGTAAACAACAGCTTGGAGCCAGAGTAGTTCACGAAAATAAGTTACATCGCAGGGCATATTATATTCGTATTTTATTTTTTCGAACGTCGTTATAATATATAGTAAAAAGCAATTTTCTCATTTAATGAGCAACAAAACTGTTTAATGATTTTTGTCAAAATTAAATTTTTTTTTATAACGATGTTTCAATTTTACAAATTTTAATTTTCGATTTTTTTTAATATTGAGAACTCATATTTAGGAATTCACTATATGCAAGATAAAATTATCTACAATTTAAAAAAGAGACATTAACTATATTTATTTACGAGTTATTGATGAAAACGTAATATTTTGTAAATAAGTTGTATTTCGAAATTAAAAAAAGATATTGACATAATTTTTTTGGTTAGAAAGAATATTGAATACTATAAATTCATGAATTTTGATGTTTTTTATTGATTATTTTTTAAGAAAAAAAAAATATATATACGCAGTCCGTATACATATTTATTTGTATACGTATATATATACATATATACGCAGGTCGAGTGGGCGAGGGACAAGCAGAACCTTAGGTACATCCAACCCGAAGGGATTCTGCCCGAACGTGCCTGCTCAGTTTCAAAATGCTCAAATCCCATTGGCCGATTCCAATGTAAGGTTAATGGTTACACTCGAATTGTCCAATGAAATTGAAGGATTTTGAAACTGAGCAGGCACGTTCGGACAGAATCCCTTCGGGTTGGGTGTACGCAGGTAAGTAGAGGTCCCCTTGAGTCTAATTAGAGAGCAAGATGCCGCGTGCCATTAGTTACTGAATTTTCCAAATGGGAGAAAGTAGAAAAATTGCCCTCAGATAGGGGATTAAGGGAGTTCTCTTCAAAAACGAAAATGATCATAATTTATTAAAATTATGTTTAAGAGATTAAAATGTCACTATAAATAAGTGGTTGACATTTCAGACCGATTAGGAGTCTCATAATTGATAAAATAAACATTTGATTTAACGTGCATTCTTATGGATCAGAGAATTGAAATTTCATATTTTTGTGTAAAAATAAATCTTGTAGCAGGATTAATATCGATTCGATCGTTATAAAAATTTGACATCTTTTCTGTTTATTCTTAATAATTGTACCTCCAAAATTTCAATTCCATTAGGAGATTAGTTTGATAGTTATCGTTATATAAATGACGGAGGTATCGGTGAATTCCTTGCCGAAGTATAAAATAACAAAATAAGTTTTTTGGATACTTTCGAAACATTATATGAAATGAATTGTGATACCCCCTTAAATATATCATAATAAAACAATTATACTTCATCAAATTTGATTGTTTCGTAAATAATTTCATTTTTTGATTGCTGTTTTAGACGCTTTTCTATGATTGCTGATTTGACTCATGAGTTATAAGAGAACTCCGTTAAGCATAGTACAGTAGCGTCGGACCATACACTTATTTTTGGGTTTATTTGTTTAGTGACGTACTACATTAATTGTGCAGGAAAACTTCTTAAAATTTATGACTGTTAGTGTATCGTTGCATATACTAGCACACGCTTGTGGTAGCACATTTCACGATGTTGATGCCACAATAATTAGCACGTTTTGGGAGAAAATCAGCATTTTTCGAGATTAAGAATATGTGACGAATCTAAATTACGCGCGTGGTGAGCGCAAACTCTATAAATGATATATACTGTTAAATACTTCTTTTTACATCAAAGAAGTCTGTTTTGATTAATAAAATAGAAGAAAATGGATTATTCTGATTATTTTTATTTATTAATTTCAAAAGCTACTACTTCTATACATTTATGAAATTTGTGTGATAATCGCAATCATTTCACCACTCCTTTTCGATTATATCCACGTACTCGACATACCTCGCTACCTTTTGCAGGATCGGTGCAGGTAAGATATAGCCCGACACGTTGCCGAGACATTCTTCGATTCTCATGAGGAAATTCGCTCGCTTTTTAGCTACTTCAAACTTCGCGATGAGGTCTACGGCGTATATCCTGAATGACGCCAGGTAATCGCTGGTCTCAAACTAAGTTGGATAACTTTTGGTAAGCAGATTTGTTTTGGCAATAGGAATGTCAGGGTCGTGTTGGTATCAATGAATATGATTGCTCATAATTTTCAAGATACTCAAAACTATCATTTTTAAAGAAATGATGA
>UXGD01007474.1:0-10878 GCA_900474315.1 Torymus auratus | reverse complement strand
GAGAGAGAGAGAGAGAGAGAGAAAGAGAGAGAGGGCAGTAGCCGCCCGCCGTGTCAGCAGACTCACGCGCGCTTGTCGGTAGCAGTCATAAGGCAGTCCGCTCCGCGAACTCTCCCCTCGCGTACAATATTACAGTCGCGCATCCCGAGAGGAAGAGCAGCGACGAGAGAGAGAGTCTGTCGTCGCATCGACTGGGCAGACGAGCAGAAAAAGAGAGAAAGAGAGGAAGCAAGGCACAGCCAAGTTGTTATCTTTAGCGTAGCAGCAGCAACAGCGCGTCGCTGCAGGAGCGACCATGGCGATGTCGAATCTGTACTCGAAGATCGCGACGAAGCCGGTGAAGCGCTTCCAGGACAACATCTCCGTCACCCAGACGAACGCCTGGGTAAACGGTAAGAGCCGACGACGCATTTTTGGGCGGTGCCTGTTGGTAGGTACAATGTATACCCACGTCCTCGTCGCCCAGAGGCGGTATAAGTCGATATTTTCGGCTGTCGAAATGGGGGGCTTTTTGTCGCTATGTGGGTGCTGCGAGCGGCTCGTGTTGATATAGAAGGGAGCGGGGGTTTTAGCACTCGCCGCGGGTCATGCGTGGGGTGGCGGTGCGCCGACCGCCGCGGCCGCGAGTTCGTTCACTCCTCCAGACGACGCGCCGTGCGGGAGCGGGCGTAAATAAATGCGCGCGCGCGTTGGCGTGCTTGGAAACACCGGACGGATATAAACGCCGCTGCTGGTTTGGCTCGTCCACGGTATCGGGTTCTTTGGGGATGATAAGGCGGATGCGGTCGAATAAATAACAATCGTAAAGTCAATGGGTCGTTGTGTATTGATGTAGTATTTTCGTGACTAATTGATTAAGGATCTTGAAACGTTGAGATACGATAATGCAGCTTGTTCTGATACTGATATATGATTGCTCCGATATGGCGTTTCGGAGCAAGTAGGAAAAGAAAAGATTTCGGAGCAAGTAGAAAAAAAGATAACATTTCGGAGCAGACGACTTTCACGGCATCCCCACCTAAAGCCCTTCAAGGAAAACATCTCCAAGGTTCCCGATTCCAAACAAACAACCTAAACTTCCAAAAAATTGCGCCTCTCTCCGCATCGCTCGATGGCGCGGCCGAGCGGGAAAAAATCTTTAACACTGAATTTTCGCTTGTGCCCGTGTATATATGCATATACATATATGTAGGCGCCTGCACACAGATACACACTTGCACGCCTGCGAGCGGCGGACAAGTCAAGCGCAAGGAGTGGAATACAAGTATAGTAAATGCACAATGCGCGTGCGCGAGACTATATGATGCGCTGCCTGCAGCAGCAGTAGCAGCAAGGTATAATATGTTGAGTCGGGCAGACGCACAGCTTTCCTCGCGGGGCGCGCGCAGATACCAGGAACTCATGCAGCGCGCTGCGCACGTGTGTATATAATGTGGCTCAGTCGAGTTTACACGTTACCTCGCACACTATAGTCTGACGCGCGCGAGACTGGAGAAAGGACAGGAGCCGCAGCAGCAGCGAGCAGCAACGCGTCGAGACGCAAAAGAGTATATAATAAGCGACGGGAATGTAGTGGCTTGTATGATATCTATATACTTTCGCGCTCGCGGCTGTTCTGTGTATGCATACGTGACGGCGGGAAGACAAAGGAAAGAAGGCAAGGTGATCCAGCAGGAGGTGGAGGAGGATGTCGACGAGCGACCTGTCCTCGTCGTCATCCTCGGCGTCGTCCGTGTCATCCAGGAAGGCCATGGCCCCGACAACGAGGAAGCGTGACACTTCGTGCGGGAATCAGCTAACTGGTACATATCGTCACAAGCATACAGTGTATACATACAACGACGCAACTCTCTGAGTGTATGATATTGATATACATTATGTACAGCCGTGCGCGCGCATATGCGAGGTACATAAGCGCGCCGACAGCGTAAACGTTTGAATTAACCTACATTGCCGTAATTGGCCCCACTTGTATGTGCGCTCGCGGCGAGGCAAACGGTTTGCGCCTTCTCGCGGGAGCGAGAGAGAGAGAGAGCGATACAAAGGACCTCTCTTTTCGAGCTCTCCGCGCCGCGCTGGAACACGTCATGCGCGCGCGACCTTTTTTTCCCAGCTGACTCCCGAGGCTTATTATTTGGCACAGTCCGCGCGCGGGTATTCCCGGGTCGAGGTCGTAGCTGCAGCGTCGTCGCAGGGATGCGACAGGGCAAGATTATGTAACGCGGAGCGAGAGGATGGGATCTTGTCAGCGAAGTGGCTGCAAAAAGGGCTCCGTGCTCGGTAAAGTGTGCTTGATAAGAAGGGGGAGTGGAGGGGGGCGGGGATAAGAGTTTTTCACGAGCAGGAGAAAGTGGTTTTGCTCTGTGGGTTTGAAAGTTTTGTAGACTGTCTTGCAATAATGATGTTTTTGTTTTGGAAACAGTCTGTGCATTGAGTTCAGTGCTCAATGAGCATTTATGCACTGGATGACTCACCCAGTGAGCCTTGTTTCTTCCCACCAAAAATGGCTGATGGAAATACTCTCTTTATAATTCCAGCGGAATCACCCAGCACTGTGTCAGGGTCACCACCATCTGTCAGTCCAATCTCGTCTTCAATTGTCTTACAGCGAGAGGGAGTGATAAGTCAACCTCTGAGCACACCAGCTTCACCCCTGTCAAATGTGTCCTCACCGATAACTCAGACATTTAATCTCTTATGTCTGGAAGACTGCACCCAGGACCCTAATTGGCAGGCTACCAAGTCTACTATTAGAGAACGAAATGCTGCAATGTTCAACAATCCCCTCATGGCGGACATCCAGTTTGTTGTTGGGAGTCCAGGTAACTTTTTTGACATTTCAAGTAAATAATATTGTGATATAGAAAAACTGTTTATAAATTATAATGATGATTTGAATAATTTTAGGACACACGCAGACAATCCCTGCTCACAAATATGTGCTAGCCACGGGTAGCTCTGTTTTTTATGCCATGTTCTATGGAGGTTTGGCGGAAAATAAGAATGAAATAGAAGTGCCAGATGTGGAACCTGCTGCATTTTTAGCATTATTAAGGTAAACATTACTTTCATAAAATATGAGTGGAAGTATGACATGTTGTTAAGCTTTATTGGTGATCTTGCAGGTATATGTACTGCGACGACGTGAAGCTCGAAGCTGACACGGTGCTGGCGACGCTGTACGTCGCGAAGAAGTACATCGTGCCTCACTTAGCCCGCGCCTGCGTGACTTTTTTAGAAACGAGTCTGAACGCGAAAAATGCGTGTCTGCTACTGAGCCAATCCCGACTGTTCGAAGAGCCTGATCTCATGAAGCGCTGCTGGGAAGTTATAGACGCCCAAGTAAGTCCGACTCTAAAATCCATTTCCTTCGGCAAGCGGCAGACGCCCTCGTCTCCGTGCTCGGCCGAGACGCAATGTATATATCGCGCGCTGAGCTGGAATAGCGAAGAGGACTCGCTGTCCGAGAAACAGCTGCAAAGGTGGCAAGGTCACCAGCGCATCGACGACGGGGCTCTTGACTCCTGCTGCGGTGTCGGCGATGACGACTTGCAAGCTCTGCGCGCCGCCAGCAGGCTCCTCTTTGCCTCTTATCCCCTCAGCCTCTCCGAGAGCAATTGCTTTCTCTTCGACGTCAAGCTGAACAATCCGCCGAGGCAGTTCGGCCCGGCCCTTAGCCGCGCGAGGAGCGAGCCGTACTCGCTGGACGCTCGGCTCGACGTCGAGGTCATACAGAATATCACATACAAAGATAGCTTCACGGAGGACGGCAAAGATAGCGAGAACAATTTCGATCTCGAGGCCTACTGCGATATTAATTGCGAAGAGCTGAGTAACTCGGCGCCGAGCATTAACAGTAATGAGAATCATTGAGCATGTCGTTGGATGATTCAGCGCTACGCTCGCACACAACGTTCAGTGTGACTGAATAAAAAGTAAATTATATACATAAGAGAGAAGACGAATTCTATGTGTTCAAAGTCGAACTCTATCGAGTATGAGAGTTTATCTTCAAGTGCGAGCTGCTTGAATTCAGAGTCTTTATGAATTTCATTCCTGTAGCATTGAAATTGCATTGTTAATTCCTTCCACGAATACTCTACAAGTCGGCAAAGATACATTCGCATTATGAGATTCGCTTCATAAGCCTCATTTTGAATTCATGTTAACTTTAAGTTATATATAAAACTTTATCCTTAGTCTTCATTTAAGCGTAGAATATTTTTTAACATTGGATAAGCAATCGTTCACGCGCCTACGATTCTGTGAATTAAGCTTCGTTAATTTTAAGGGTTTTCGAATAATTGATTGCTCTATCCAATTGACTGTAATGTATATGGTTATTATAAAGTGTACATAAGGTACATCGTCGATAAATTAGCAAGAGAATGATTTGAAATATTTGTGATTTATATTATAAGACTGTGTTCATTTTATGGAATACTGAAATTGCAATTATATGGAAAAGTGTTATTAAGATGTTAATAATGAAAATATTAAAATATAATAATTTTTTTTAAACAAAAATATTGTTTCTACATCATTCATATTCCTAGGAAACTTTCTAAATTAAGCAAAAACTATTGTTTATTTTAATAGTTTGATTTTACACTGTAAAGATTTCCTTTGTAAAGCCTAAATTTTCTCAGTCCTCAATAAAAAGCAATATTTGCTTGTATAATTTCACTTTGATTAATTTACACACTTTTCAAAAGGACTTGCCAATACTTTCTAACATAGCTTATAGTCAAAACGAATCACGCTTTTGCTTTGTTAATTTTTCATCGAAAGTACAAATTATCGAAGCTCATAAAGCTGCTTAAACAAAAAAAAAGCGAGAGAAGCCAAGCGATGAAGGGAATAATTCAACTTAAAAATCTTCTACAGGCTGAGATGGCTCTGCGATCCGAGGGTTTCGTCGAGATCGACATTCACACGCTCGAGTCTGTGCTGTCTCGCGAGACGCTCAACTGCAAGGAGATCCACCTGTGGAACGCGGCGTTACGATGGGCGCACGCGGAGTGCCTGCGACAGGACCTCGAGCCGACCCCGTGCAATCAGCGGCGATTACTGGGTAAGCATCGCGAGTCATATTGCCTCGTTATACACCTCTGCCACGATCGTACGGAATGAAAGGAAAACAAAGACGACATCGTCGATTTAATTGCAGGATCTGCTTTGAATTTGATTAGACTTCCTGCCATGAGCCTGGAAGATTTTGCCGACAACGCGGCGCAAACCGGGATACTCACGCATCCGGAGACCATCGAAATTTTTCTCCACTTCACCGCCACCACAAAGCCCCAGCTTTGTTTCCCCATTAAGCCCCGACAAGGACTGAAGACACAGGTATTTACTAACTTATAATTATGATGGCAATGGGCATCCATCCAAAAGATGTGTTTATTACAAAAGAGACTGCAATTTTCTCGTCGAAAAAAAGTCAATGTAAGCAAAAACTCGACGCTTTTCACAGGTATGTCACAGATTCCAGTCGTGTGCGTACAGATCGAATCAGTGGCGCTACCGAGGCCGCTGCGACTCGATCCAGTTCAGCGTCGACAAGCGCATCTTCGTCGTCGGCTTCGGCCTCTACGGCAGCTCGTCCGGTGCCGCCGACTACAACGTGCGCATCGAGCTGAAGCGGCTGGGCCGCGTGCTCTCCGAGAACAACACCAAGTTCTTTTCGGACGGCTCGAGCAATACGTTCCACGTGTACTTCGAGAATCCGATTCAGATCGAGCCGGAGAACTTCTACACGGCGAGCGCGATCCTCGACGGTGGCGAGCTCAGCTACTTCGGCCAGGAAGGCATGTCCGAGGCGACAGTCGGCAGTGTCACCTTCCAGTTCCAGTGCAGTAGCGAGAGTACGAACGGCACGGGCGTGCAGGGCGGACAGATACCCGAGCTGATATTCTACGGACCGCCCTCGGACGAATGACGTACTTACGCCGGGGAAATCATGGTCTGAGGAGCGACCGCGGGCGCGGCGTGGCCACCGCGCAGATTCTATTTTTGAGCCGATCATTGTAAATTGACGAGGGTGGACGCGATACGTACGCACGCGAACACATGCGTACAGGTATAGCCTACACGCGTGCGTCAATATATAGACACGGCTCAGACGGGATTCCCAAGCTTGAGTCAGTTGCAAGCGAATTTGTTTTTCTCGTCGAGTCAAGTAAGATTCGATCGAGACCTTGTATATGCCGCTCAAATTTTTCAACGAACTTTACTTGACTCCCGCGCAGCTTTGGCTTGGGATTCACGTCTGTGTGCGAATAAATACACACAGTGTTTGCGCAAACTTTTTGAAAAAACAAAAATGGCAATGTCAATTGGCCAATGATAGCCATTGTTACATATAGCTGTTGTTTGAATCTTACATTATTAAACGTTTTGATCTTACGTCATGTTACTTCTAAACCTTCTTCAAAGAACTACCTATGTTCCCTCAAACTCATAGCTTCTATTCAATTTCTCATTTCTTTTTGTAAGGAAAGCTTTAATCGATATTGCATCTCTGGTGGTAATTTCAGGAGTACGCGAGAAGAACTTTTAACGGCAATCGTGATATGTACAAGCGGCGTTGAGCGTAGCAGTGTGAGAATTGTAAATTAACGTAATTATGTGACTTTTATAAAATAAAAAAGTTATCGAATTGAGACGTATGAAACATGCATCATGTACAATAGTCTTGCAATTGAATGTCGGTGGGATTTTTCAGAATGGTCGATGATTGAGAGCACATTCTACTGCCTATGTTTAACAAAATCCTTTATGGTGATCTATGAACAACATGCAATAAGGAAAAGTACTGCGAACTATCAACTCACTGCGTTTTTTTTTAAATTTTTTACGAAATTTCAATATTATAAGTTTAATGAAAATGTAAGAGTATAAGATTGTTTGCTATTCTATTAAAGTGAAGATTATTCTAGGCTTATGTTATAAAGCTGTAGTACTTTCAAATCTCTATAATTAGTAGCATTTATAATCCTATTGTATTACTCTGTACTTAAAAAGTTGTTAAAAAGGTTCTTTCATCTTCTCACCCAATTTCACTGTTTTAGAATATAGCATCATTAAGTTAATAATAAGAATTTAAACAATGACTGTTATAAAATATGTCAGATTAAGTTTGTAACAGTAAGTTAACTTGTTTGTTAATTAAAAACTCGTTATCATAAACTCCAAAGTGACTTTGCTACATTAAAAAGTTTTGTGCCAAAAATTTTCTACGTGAAGAATATTAATTATATAATAATTTTGGTTGTTATTATTATGTACTTTTCATATTATAAACAAATGTAATTTTTACCAAATTTTATGTAGATTATACGTTTATGTTGTATTATGAACAAAAACTGCGTCTTAATCTTTTGATGTAAGCTCTCACAATTGTAGAATTTATAAATATTATTATCAAATTATATTAACAACTTATTCTTTAAAAAAAAAGAAGTAAACTTTTGGAAAATATTTTTTACAAAAGATTTTTTCGTTTATAAATCGAAAATCTTATATTAAAGTAGAAATCTATAAACATTTAAAACATATGTATTATAGTACAAAAAGTGCTTTTAGATGTAAAAAGAGTTATCTGTAAGCGCTGAAAGATATATGAGCAATTATATTATTTGAACTAGCTCATTTATGTCTATTCTTTATCATCTACCCACTTCTATAATGTGTCTATTGATTAATAATTATATCCACTTTTATAATCTTTTCCTTTTATATTTTCACAATTATATTTAATCTTTGTAGAAACAAATTTTTTTAATAACCTTTTTTTTTTAATAAAATGTTTGTTATTTATAACATCTTGTGTTAAGTATTTTGAATTAACAGCGAAATATTCTTTGAAATTTCATTGTTTTCTTGGTATTTTAGATATGAACAATTTATATAATAAATTGCCATCAGAGTCCTTCCACACCCTTTGATATAAACTAATTTAACCAATAAATAAGACAATTTTTGCCTTTGTTGTCATTTTTGAAGTAAATATAAAAATTCACACCCTTGTAATAAAAAAATATAATTTTTAACTTACCCATGGAAGGTATATTAATGCACAAAGCCTGGGTGAATTTTAAGTAAGTCCTTCCAAGTTCGTGAACACAAATTTGTAATACATCACTAATGTCAATAAGCATATCTGAAAAATAAATAAATTAATATTGTGCAGAAAATGTTTGTAATTCTTAAAACATGACATATGTAAATGTATAAAAATATACATACGAGCAGTGCCTTCAGTTCGGCAAGTAATATACACACATGCTGCATGGTTATGAGCTTGCTTTCTTCCTCTTGTTAAATGTCTATTAAGAGCCATTTTGTAAAAATTTACAGAAGTATCAAAACAGTGTTGATTTAACCTGTGCAATAATAAAAGTTAAAATAGTAGTAATTTTTTAAATTTATTTTTAAATTAGCTTTGATATTACTTACTGTAACTGTCTACATAAATGCGTTATACCCTTTCTTGCATTTTGCAAAGTAATTTCTCTAGATTCTCTGCCACTAACGAGATATCCTACATATGAAAAAAATATATTAATGGTCATTTCAGAAAAATATATTAATCACCAAAATATATGTGTGTGTGTAATAATATATACCTGCTCCGAAACCTGTTGCACCACCAGAACTTTCACTTGAAACAAACTGTCCAATCATCATCATATTACCGGCTGGTCCTTCCTCAAATGTCGTGTCACTGACAATGATTTGATCCTCCAGGACACAACCACAATCCGTACAGACAGAATCTCCACGAGCTGGGTCTGTCTCAATATTGGTTGAACCACAATTCTTACACTTGCCACCCGACATCTGAAAAATATTTATGAATATAATAGTGAAAGAATAAGTGAACTTTTGATAAAATATATTTTCTAATCAAATTAGCATAACATTTTTCTCACAAATTTATAAATTATAATTTACATAGTATTGTAACAAAATATATTTTATTAAACAAATTTCTAAACATTGAATGTTTAGAATACTATATTAAACGAGAATGATAGCATGGCCAAAATTTAACATATGTAAAATAACATAATGAACAGTGATTCACGCAAAATACACTATTTAAAGTGTTAAAAATAAAAGAAAAATCAATTAAAACAAAAATTAAACACATATTTTTACGTTTTAACATAAAAAAATTAAAATTTTACTATATAAAAATCAGTGTAGACACTTTGTTTACAGGTTTCAGTAATTCTAACCCTACTGAATTCGGTCAAATTATCACTTTAAGTAGGTTCTAAAAATGTGTACATACCTTGAAGCGTTTTTGTCGATATCCCTTTTAAAATTACTTTTATAGTAACAGTATTTAATTCAAATTAACAATCTGACACTTTAAAAATCTCACGAAAATGTATTGAAGCAGTAGGAGCGCATGGTACGTAAACGATACGTACAGTGCGTGTCCGAAAGTAATTCAGAATTCACGCACCCCAGCACTCAGAGTCAGCACCCACCGCAGTATAAGAACAATGTGATGGATCTCTGCAGTCGGCGTGCTTGTCTATATGTATATGACACAAATTCAAGACTGTATGGGCTCTTGCACGAATGAGGGTAAACTGAGGAATAACACATAACAGCCAATCACGAGCAATCTTTAAAAAGACTTGTTCCTTTTATGGAGGAACAAGAAGGAACAGTCTTATTGAATCTCGCTTTCTATTGGCTGGCAGGCGCTATTCCTCAGTGTACCTTCATTCGTGCAAGAGCCCTATTACATGCCAATTCGTTATAATTGGATATTGAAACATGGAACCACGCTAGCGTCAAAAACAATGTTACTTGTACATAAGGTGGCAAAAGTTTAAATCGTAGGTAGGGTTGTAGAACGCATTATTGAAATACAAAAATATATAATTTTATTCTATTGCATAAAGCAAAAATATATCTTGTGACAAAAAAAGAATTTTTAATGTTTCAAATACTATTCCGCTATTCGGCAGTTCTGCTATTCGCTACCATAAGTGAATAACGCCATCTATAGAGATTCTGGGCGGTGAGAAGAACTAAATGAAAGCAAACAGGAAACAGCAATACCAACGAATATAGAGTACTATAATGCGTCTATATTCTTTGACAATACTTTCCTATCCGCACGAAATTTACAGATTTACAGATTTAGTTCTCAAAGCTGTGACAGAGCAACCGCCGGGGAAACGTCTCGCAACCATATATACAAAACAAGCTTTGCTCGAATTCAAATTTGTTTCTCTACAATAAGTTATTGATATGGATCTTGCGAATAAAAAAATACCATCTTGGAATGATGAATCAAATTATTAAAACATAAACATAAGGATTTAAAATAGCTTTTCATATGAAATTTCTATAATAATAAAAGCCTATATTATTATAGAGTCAGTTGTAATAAAATTTATTTTCATATTATATATTTATTTTTATAACTATATTTAAATAACCATTTTCAAAATTCTATATAATATCCCGTCGTTGCTATAAAACATAGTAATTTATCTTCCACGTCGTTGATGGTCTACTGATCTTTTGCTTGTAGCGGCGATCGATGTTCATTTGTCGGCTTCCATGATAAATATTGTTGTATCTTTGCGTTTAAAATTGAAAGAGAAAGTGTAGAGAGTCAAAACATTGGTACGTCTCCAAAATATTCTTCCCCAAAATACGACCTTAATTTTCTTCGGTTTGGTGAAAGAGAAAGTTTGAATCACAGGAGTACCTATAGGAATACCTATAGGAGTACCTATAGGAATACCTATAGGAGTACCCTATAGGAATACCTATAGGAATACCTATAGGAGTACCTATATATATATACCTATATATATATATATATATATTACCGAAAGGTTA